>PVIY010006415.1:0-87826 GCA_004026745.1 Myrmecophaga tridactyla | reverse complement strand
TATTGTTGAAGAGGAAAGTGAACTTAATATTAACAAATTCATGCATTTTAACTTAAACACATATTAGGGAAATAACATATCCTAAACTTCCTTTAACACACATTTTCTGCATCTTATTCTGCAACAATATCTATCTGATTATTTTAAGGACAAAAAGGTAAGCAGATTTGAGACTACAGTTTTGATGTACCCAAATATCTTGGGTCCATGTTGCAACTGGGCCATTAAAAATGCTTATTTTGAGACTCTTGTTAATCATATATTTTACCTTTAGAACTTGCTCAAGGAGTAACAAACAAAATGTTTCAATTTGATTCTTGCTAACACTAGGAATTTGCCTAAATCACATGAATTGAACAGCATTACATGATTGGATATTTACTCATTTGTGAACAATGGAAAGGAATCAATTGATTACATTTGAAAGCCATGTGATCTTCTCACTTGGCAGCACAATATTGTCTTGTACCCTCCATTTTTCATCTTTATGGTCATCCTTCATTTAAAAATGAGACAATGGTAGAAGCATGACAAGCATTTCTATGTAATTGTTAGTGCTTTATTTCATTACCATATAATAAAAATGCTGGCTTAAATGTGTGCTTCTGTAAGGGACAAGCATAATAATTGTTTGTAATATTTACATTTCCAGGTCTCAACTACATTTATGATTTACTCTATAATATATGGTGTATGAATAATTCCTGTGTGTTGGGAGGTGTTACAGTTTGGAGCTATTATGGACCCCAGAAAAGCCATGTCCTTTAATCATCATTCAATATTGCTGACTAGATAGAAGGTTAAGAATCACATACCTACAAGCCTCTTGCAGACTTGCCATTTTATTTTATTTCAGGGTAGCTGTTGAGAAGCTAACTGAAACCACTGAATAAGAGGGAGAGATTGACTGACAAAAGGGAGAAAGTAGATGATGAAACAGTACCAGAGGAAGTAGGTGGGTAATAAATATCTACAGGTGGATAAATTAGACTGGGAAAAGAGGAGAGAAACATTTCATATGTTAACCATAAGAAGAAAGTCTGAATCTATAGCTGAGTAAATGGAATATGTGATTCAATCCCAATGAACTTTTCTTCATGAAATTTGGGGTAAAATCATCTGTTGAAATTTAGGGAATGAGAGTCTAAGGAAAATAGTATGTCATCAGTGTAGAATGCCCCTCCTTTTTCACAAGCTTTATATTTTGGTATTAAATTGATAAGGCTTCTGATCAAATATGGCAGAATGGAGAAGTGGTAGCCAGAGCCAAAGATGCTACAACTGAAATGCCTATATAATATGATACTGACTAGAAATGAACCGGATGATAGAAAACAACTCCAGGGCTGATGAAGTGTGTGGCACAGGACTCAGTAAGGAAGTAATGAAGTGAAATGGAAGGATAAAATAGAAAGTCCAAATACTTCTGGTTAAAACTTAACCCAGGGGGTACAAGGGTAGTTCAGTGGTAGAATTGTCGCCTGCCATGAAGGAGACCCGGGTTCGATTCCCGGCCCATGCACTTCCCCAAAAAACAAACAGACAAACAAAATAAACAAACAAGCAACAACCAATCGAACAAAAATTCAACAAAATGGCGCTGTAATAATGGAATACTCACGTGGAAAAAAGAAAGAAATGCGGGGGACCCCGCCAGACAGCATTAAAAAAAAAAACAAAATAAAACAAACAAACAAAAAAACTAAACTAAACCCAAGACTGTCAAAAGACAACATTCTTTGGCACTTTCCTTATATTTAGGATACTAAAGCTTATACTGTGAGAGAAAAAACAAGAGACCCAGGACTGAAAGAAAGGTGCACTGCAGTGTACTAGGCTGACATGTATGGAGAAGAGTAGGAGTGACAAAAATCAAATTAAAATCTGCATATTTTTATTTTTAAAATATGAATAAGCAACCATCATATTTTTGAAGAAAGTTAAGTTAAAATTCCAAAGAAATTAAATTAGGAATCTAAAGGAAACAGAAACTTGAAAAGGTAGGCTGAAACTCCAATTAATATCCTTAGAAATGTGGAATGATTTTACCTTCATAATCAATAAATGAATTCTATTCAAAATAATCAAATAACAAGTAAAAGTTATTTTAAGTGAAAATATGATTGACAAAAAAAAATCAATAGAAGTAGTGAAGGATAAAATTGAGGCACTCTCCCTGAAAGTAATGCAAAAAGATTAGATTATAGAAGAATATTATATATATATAAATATATATATAAGAATATTCTATATATATAATATAGATATCTGCAGTTTTGAAAGATTCATTTTAGAAAGTGAAAACAAAGAAAAGGTAGGGAAGAAATGTTTTCCTGTAATAGTAGAAGAAGAATTTCTACAGCCCAAGGGCACACACAAGTCTTTTGCCCAGAGGGATAACTGTGTCCTTGAAAATATAATTGTGAAATAGCAGAACATCCCAGATATAGAAAAGATATTAAAAATTACTGACGATTTCAGACATAACAAAACAGGAATCAGCCTCCGAAACTGCAATACTGGAAACCAGAAAATACTGGATCAATGATTTAAAAATTCTGAGTAAGAAGAGTTTTAAATTTAGAGTTTTATGCCAAGTCAAATTACCATACAAGTATGAGAAGTAGAAGAAAGATGTTTTCAGATATATAACTCTGTTCTAGTTTGCCAGCTGCTGGAATGTGATATACCAGAAAAAAACGGCTTTTTAAAAAGGGAAATTTAATACATTGCAAGTTTACACTTCTAAAGCCTTGAAAATGTCCCAATTAAAGCAAGGCTATAGAAATGTCCCATCTGAGATATCCAGGGAAAGATACCTTGGTTCCAGAAGGCCAATGAAGTTCAGGGTTTTTCTCTCAACTGGAAAGGCGCATGGTGAACATGGCAACATCTGATAGCTTTCTCTCCAGGCTTCATGTTCCATGAAGCTACCCCAGGGGTGTTTTTCTGATCATCTCCAAAGGTCTCTGGCTTCCTGGGCTCTCATGGTTCTCGTGGCTCTCTTGGTGCTCTGTCACTCTCTCCAAAATGCTTCCTCTTCAACAGATTTCAGTAAACTAATCAAGACCCACCTGGAATGAGTGGACTCAAATCTCCCTCTAATCAAAGGTTAATAACCACAAAAAGGTTAATATCTCTCTGGAGATAAACTAATCAAGTTTCCAACCTAAAGAACTGAATAGGGATTAAAAGAAACAGCTGCTTTCACAAGATGGATCAGGATTAAACCATGAATTTTCTAGGGTACATAATCCTTTCAAACCAGCACAATATTTTATATGTATTTCTTTCTTAGGAAGCTACCAGTAATTGTTCTTCTGAAAAATGAAGAGGTAACTAAGGGGGGGGAAATAATTTGGAACAGGGAACAGAGCATTCAACCCAAGTTAGGTGATGAGATTTCTAGGGATAACAATAAAAGGCAGTATTGGATGCCATCTATGTAATGTACCAATAGAGAAACTGTGATTGCATTCTCATCTAATAATAATCTAAGGATGGTTAACTAAGTAAGAAAATGAATGGGAAATTGAAAAAAAAAAAAATCCAGGAACTATCTGGATGAATGATAGCTGAATTTCTGAGTCCCCTACAAGCTGAAAACTTACATTACACATTTTTCCCTTTACATGTAATACTCTGATGAGGCGTATCCCATAATTACTGGTGTGCATTTCTATTTCAGTTAGGATAGCTTTCCAGAAATAAACAATATGGTCATAATACATGAATATTTTAAGGCTTTTGGAAAATACAAGGCAATTATTTTTACAGAAAAACTATAGCAAAATGTTCTTCTAGGGAGAGAGTGTAACTCTCTCCATCCTCATTATTACACTGTTATGATTTTTATAATCTATGCATATTTATAAAACAAAACAGATCTTAATTTTGCTCTAAATCTTTAAATAATTGTAAAATAAAACTCTATGATTATCAAAAAAGAAAAAGCTATCTCTATCCCTGCTATCCCACACCCCAAATTCCTTTTTCCTTCTTTTCTTTTTGTTCTTTTTGAGTTGCCAGACTTAAATCCAGGAAGCAACTTAGACATACAGAAAATTAGTTTCAAACCATATAATTTTTATGGAGGTTTTATTTTTATCTTCATCCTGCTAGAGCTCAATCATACTCTATTGAATCTTACATTTTTTCTTTATGTCACTGAGAAATAAAATGTATCAGATAGATTATAAGTGCAGTTTTATGAAGAAACGAAAACTATACAAAATTGACACTTTTGCTCTCAACATATCTGTTAATGGTATTATTTTGTGTCATAAATCTGTTTGCTCTACACAAGAACAAGTTGTTTTTGCTGCAGCTAGAACTAAGAGTCAATATAGTTATGGAAGAATGAATTGAATTCTATCCTTCCCTGCACATCATGAACTAAATTGTCAATGAAGTAATTCTTAAGAAGCTTTATCATTAGTCCCCATCTGAGAAGCAGAAAGAGCAGCTTGATGTTTTAAGGTCCCAGACTGAGTGTTTATTTCTGGCAGTTATTGAAATAATCTTTTCTTATATATATGTAATACATTACTTTAAAAATCCTTGAGAAAGAATAAATACAGATCCCCACAAACATTATCACCGAAGTATTTCCTGACTCTACCTGAGCTAGGAGAATTCCCCTTCATACTGATATTCTTTATGTATCTCAGGACATTTTCTTTAGTTCTTTCATTGGCATGATTCTTGAATATTAATGGCACATATTGTTGTAACTCCAAGCACTTCATTTTTCAAGATAGTAGATTTATGTGGTCTGCATCCATCCATCAAATACTTTTTCAAGTAAAATTCAGTAAAACTATGTCAGCTATTTGTAGATTTTTCAGTTCTTTGGCAGGTTGAACATTTCAGTAAAATGTGCTGAAATGTATTTTTAATTCCATCCACTATAAGTGTCAATGGACTTATTGAGTCAATTCTAATACCCTAAGCAATCTCTTTATTTACATGTAAATACTTAGTTTGTGAAGTTCAGAACAACTTTTATTTATTTATTTATTTTTATTTATTTATTTTTAATTTGCATATGGGCAGGAGGCACCAGGGATCGAACTCCAGATCTCCAGCACGGCAGGTCGGAGCTCTGCCTGCTGAGCCACGGCAGCTGCCCCAGAACAACTTTTAATACCTATCCTTTTATCCTTTCAATGTCTTACAAAAAAAAAAAAAAAAACCCGACAACAACCAAAAAACTGATGTTCATGTTATTGGATGCCATAAAATATCAAAGCCTATTTTGAGGAAAGTTTAGATCCTCAGTGCTTTCTAGAAGGCTCTCCCCATCACAGTTTGTGTGTGTGTTGTTGGTGGTGGTGTTGGTGGGGTTTATGGTCCGGGAATCGAACCCAGGTCTCCCCCACAGAAGGTGAACATTCTACCACTGAACCATCTGTGCACCCTCTCATCACATCTTTTGAAATCCCTTTAGCAACTTACTTGTTTTGAATTTTTTTCCAGTAAATATCGAGCCAGAACTTGAGCTACAGTTTGAAATCAACATGAAGCCAATTCTTATTTATCTGAATAGCAAGTTCTTTCTATCCCATTAAGTACTGTCTTCAAATCCCTGTCCTTGTACAATTGTGAATTCTGCTAATGCTTAAAAACCAAAGAAGGAGCAGGAGGAGAACACATTTAAAATGCTGTATCTCTAAAAAAACCTTACACCGTAAGAATAACAAATGTTGCAGATCTTTATAGCTGTTTCTATGTGCAAGTGTGGGGCAACTCTAGACATGTTAGATTTGAGCATTAACAAAAGTAAACTGCCCTTATGTGGTTCACCACAGAGAACTGTTCCATCCATGTCCAATACGTGCAAATGCCAAGTTTTCATGACACTTAGCTGTTGAACAAAAGTCCTTGACTAACAGTTCTGGGTTCCAGTCCCATCTCCTCCAGCCCCACCCCCCACCCCTGTGCCCTCAGTGCTCCTGGTTTCAAATTTCAGGAGGCCACTCACCATCCCTCAAACATGCAATGCTATATTTCTTTTATTGCTACTATACTTTAATTGGTACAAGAGTTGGACAAAGAGGAGTACCTCAAGCACCAATAAAAGAGGGAAATTATTTTAAAAAAGTAAAAATCATTGGTAAAGAAGACAATTCAATTTGAAGAGACTGAATGCCTGCTGGGTCAGCAGGATTTAACTTTAAAGCATTCAATATATTAACATATCTAAAGAAAGAATGCACCAATTCTAAGGAACTGAGAATGAAATCTAGGTCAGCCTGAAATTGGGTAAGGACGTGGAAGAGCTTAGAAAATATCAGAAAATGATAGTCAAGGGAGATAAAATTTTAGAACATCTAACAAATTAAAAGAAAAAGAAAGAAACTGGCTACCCAAACCACGTGTGTGAGTATACATGTACATGTATTCGGTCTCAAATATATAGAGCTCTATCTGTATTTCTTTTTTGTATTTGTATTTTTTTCTATGTGTATTACTTTTCTCTAGCTATCCATCCATCTCTATCTAAATCTGTCTAGATAGACCCTATAAAATTAGGCCAGCAGCCAGTCTGACATGGGTGAAATGGAAGGTGAAGTTATGCTTAAGTTTTGGGGAAAACAAATAATATTTTGCTACTAATTCATACTTTAGAAATATATGTATGAGAATATATATTTAGATTTTCTAAGAATTTCAGAATTATTTCAGTCATGCAGGCATTCATTCACTAAAATACATTTCTTCATTACCTACTCTATACCAGGATCTCTTTTGGGTATTAAAATACTAAAGAAAAAGCAACAATTATTTTGAATCATACCATATACTTTGTGTTTCACTATTTGGGCAATACATTGTTCAACACTAGATTTTTTTCATGTACTTGCTTTCATGACAGAAATCAAAGCATAATATGGAAATAATTTTAACAAATGTAAACTCAATAATACTATTTTGCTCTATTTATATCACTTGCACATTAATATTTCCATATTTGTATATGGAAATATACATATATATATATATATACACGTAGTCAGTTTTGGAATTTCATTAACAAAAATACCTTGTAGGTGATCAATACCTGTTTGTAGACTGCTCAATGTTGTATGAATGATGCATGGATAATGAATGAATACATTTGGAACAATTCTCACTACTTGCAGAGGTCTTTCCTTGCACCTATGTAAATCCCAGCAAAACCTTTTAATCTATATACATTGATAATAGCATCATATGAGACCACTACAAATTTACTTTTTTTTTTGCCCCATATTAATGTATACTTTATTGGCATTCATAACTGCCCTAGTTTCTTTACTTCTCGTTGAGAGGTTAGAGAGGAATCAGAAATTTTTGCCATTTAACTGTGGACTTTTGTTGACAGTTAGAATAGCTTCCTATGCCTACTAGTATACATAGTACTGATTGTCAGTTAGCAACACTTGTTATTTCAGAGTAATTGTGTATCTTGGAGTGGATTATTTTGCTAAATGTACTCTAAATCACTGAAATATTTTATGGATGTCCCAAAGAGCCTAGCAGCCCAGACAGTAATTTATCTGTGGGGGAAATTTGGGTAAATATTTGCAATTTAAGACAGCCAAATTTGGTAAGAATGAGGTTTTAATGTACATAGACATTATACAAGTCATAAATGTAAGACTCTGAGAATGATTCCTGGTGTTGATTGGCGAGATTATATCCTGTTGCTATGGAGGAATGTGTGGTATGGTTCCAATGTGAATTTGATGGAATTCATGTTTTCAGCTAGCTTAGACCATTTAAGTTTCAAGTTGTTATTACACCTGGTTAAAATGTTATTTTTGCGTTTTCTAAATGCTTCATTTAAAAGCTCAACAGCAATTTAGACTATAAAATACCACCATTATTATAACATTATGATGAGATAAGATTAAATGAATCAGAAATGATGCATTAATTTCATCTTCTAATACATGTGGGTTTAAACATTAGAAGAGTGAATGGTCTTGGTATATAATTGAAGATTTTCTATTTCCAAACATTTAAAAAATAGCTTACATTTGCCAGGGAAATCTGTTATTAGGCTCACTAATCTCTACTCACTAAAGCATTCTCTAAAATCAGAGCAAAATGCTAGTTGAGCTTCACTGGTCAATATACTCATGGGGCATTGCACAGTTCTTACCAGAGTCAGCCAATGGCTACGCTGAAAAAAGAAGAATTTTCATTTCAGCAATACTTGGTACATATCCCAAACACTCAGCACATGGCAGCCCACTGCTCCATTTCTTTAGTTCTCTTGGCCCTAGCTATATTCCAGGCTTAAGTTTCTAGGCCAGTGCCAAAAGTACGCTTCAGACCTGATCTTTAAATTTGTGTAGGTTCCTATAATAAAAAGTAGAATCATATGATCAATTAAAATATGAGAAAATATAACTCTTTTTACCTTCAGGTAATATGATTGTCATTTATACAAGATCCTACTGGTAATTGAATGCTGAATTAATATATACTAATAATTTTAATTAGCATAATTTCAGTTTTTGAGATGAATAGAAAAGTAAAATAAGACATTTTGCAAAGGGATAGTCTTAGTTTTTCTTTCTGGGGCTGTTTTCCTGACTATGTTTGCCATAAAAAAGCTTCTAAATAAAGAGTTTTAAGAACATTAACTTTGAAATAAATTTTTAATGCATTTATCAATATTTATTTTTATTACAAACATTAAATATTATTTCAAAACAACAATAGCAGGTAAATTGTATAGTTTTAATGAATGCTCATTATTTATAGTGCCTTCAATTATGAAATATTTAATATTTCTTGAGTTGAAGTTAAGCTTCTGAATTGGGTATCTAATTTTGATGTTCCATTCCCTCCCCTTGGAGAATTATTCTTTCTCACACTGCATCATTCTGAGGACACTGTATCATTCTCTCCGCAGCTCCACCTTGCCCACTTGGGCATGAGTATCAGGGTACTGAAGTGAACCGTTTCCAAGAAAGCTGATTAGTCCAGAAATGGTTAAAGTTGAACCATTCAAGTTTCTTTGGGGTGATTTTATTCCCTATAGGACTTTTCTGTGCAGATAGAATAATCCTGTTTGAAGTTAAAACTGGCAAGACATGAAAGCTGAGAAAGGTAAATAGTAAATCCTGTCAAATAAATGATAGATAAAATGATGCCTGTTGTATCTTCGGACTTGGATAATAGGCCTTTCTTTACTATAGCTTTAGGGGATAGTGTAGAAAAAGTTTAGGATACTGAAATACCCTGGTTACTATTTCCAGCCTTCAGTAAGATGCTACAGAAAAATGAGTTTCAGTAAAGTGAAGCCCATCAGAAAGAAGAGAACAATGAAAATACACCTAGGGCTTGAGACATATTTTCTGCCAGTGGTCAGCAACCAAAATATCCATGAATCACAATAATGTGCCTAGTAGCTTCGGAAAACGACATCAAATTTTCTAACCCTACACAGAAACATAGAGGCAATCACTAGAGACATAAGAGATGAATGTGAGAGGAGACAGGAAAATAAGGGAAGCTTAATCCCACAATTATTCTGAGTATCTTTTCCTTGATGAAGACTAACATTATTTCACTGGAAAAAAGTCATCTGGTTGTTTAAGCCAGCTGCATTTCTATATCCACTTGTTTTAGAGACAGAAGCCAAGATAAAAGATGAGCTAGGGCAGTCCAAGTGATAAAGTCTAGCTAAGAAGCATATGCTGCTTTATAAGCAGAGTGCCCTGCTTTCAGCTTTCTGGATCATGGATATAGAGGATCTCTGACTTTGTCAGTTGGTTCAACCAGCAGTCAATGGAGATTTTAAGGAAACTGGTTTCTTGTCACCTAAGCCTAGCAAATAGTTATCTAGCCACCAACATGATATTCTGGCCTTCTTGCCCCTCTCAGACAGATACATGGAGACAATGAATAAGGAATATGCTCTGAGAAAACAGACTTGATGACAGTAGATGGACTAACCAATAAACTCACTCTACTGTGAAGCCCAAATCCTTGTTTTATCTGTCCAACAAGGTACAGCCTGAGCAATGGACCAGTGATACTCCTTCTCTCTGTTTGAAGTAAGGATTATCAGATCACCTGGTTTGGATTGTCGTCCAATTTGCAGGGAAGTTTCAAGTAAGTTTAGGTATGTTTGCAAACCTCAATATGATTGAATAGGTCCCTCGCTGTCAAATATAACATGATTTAACATTGCCTTTGCTGTTTTTTCTGAATCAGTGCATCTCCAATTATACATGATAAAAGATTATTTTTGTTGTTTTGTTTTCTTTTTTTTTTTTTGTACTGCTTCCAGTCCATTTTGGACTGATACCTTTGTACATTATAGAAAATGTATAAGAAAAATGAAACTTAAACATCACTAAGTGTAAGCCCATTTTTTAGCTGATTTTATTGTGAGGTATAAATTACTCTATCAACTGACTATAAAATTTTATAAACTATCAATTTTTGTACATATCTCATTGGAGATGGGTAAGAGTTCATAAATCACCCTTTGAGGAACACTGATTTAGGTGATTGGTGTCCACTACTTAGTGATAATGTCCCTACACTAAGTTTTCCATGGCTTATTTAGCTTTGAATTTATAGTGCCAAGAAAATTGGCTGGTACATACTGGATTTCTGTTTGAATTTAGTGAATGAATACATGTGAGCCCATTAAATAAATGCATCAGGGATTCTTGGATGGCTACCTCAATATCCATTTCACTTATCTTTTTGATGAGACATGCCAAAATTTCATCTAGGCAAACTGCTGTGTAACACACAATGACCTCTGCAGGTGACTAAGATCTTAAGGAGATGTAAGGGCAAGTATATTGTGGAATTTCCAAAAAGTTGCCAGAGAAGAAGCGCAAACACTAATCTCCAGTCTTTCCTCCAATCTGCTGCTTGGAGTCTTGATTGAAGTTCCAGGAGGAATGCTGGCTGCAGAGGATGAGGGTAACATGCTAAGCGTGGAAGAGAAGAGGGCTGTCATGAACATGGGTCCTTGGTGATTCCAAGGCATCCATAGTAGACCCCAAATACTACTTTTAGATTCCTTTACCAGAAATATTTGAGTTTTATATTGTTCAGTATCTATTACTTTTGGGATTTTCATCTTATTAAACTGAATCTTCTCCAATTATTAATGAAATAAAATAAAACAACATAAAGTAAAAGTTTTTTTTTATGCCTCTATGGAATGTCCCTTCAACTGACTCTAGCCTCTGGAATGACTCATCATACTTTTCTCTTGCTTCTCTCTTTACAAATATTTGGAGATACTTATCATATTTCCATTTAGGTTAGATGACAATATTTAGTGAGTGTTCTAGTTTGCTAGCTGCTGGAATGCAATTTACCAGAAACAGAATGGCTTTCAAAAAGGGGGAATTTAATAAGTTGTAAGTTTACAGTTCTCAAGCCGAGATGTCCCATTAAAACAAAGCTATAGAAATGTCCAATCTAAGGCATTCAGGAAAAGATACCTTGATTCGAGAAGGCCGATGAAGTTCAGGGTTTTTCTCTCAAGTGACAAGGCTCATGGTGAACACAGTCAGGGTTTCTCTCTCATCTGGAATGGGATACGGTGAACACAGCATCATCTGCTAGCTTTCTCTGCTGGCTTCCGGTTTCATGAAGATCCCAGGAAGTGTTTTCCTTCTTCATCTCCAAAGGTTGCTGGCTCGTGGACTCTGCTTCATGTTGCTGCAGCATTCTCTCCTCTCTCTGAATCTCTCTCATTCTCCAAAATGTTTCCTCTTTTATACCACTCCAGAAACTAATCAAGATCCACCCAAAAGGGTGGAGACATGTCGTCACCTAATCCAGTTTAACAACCACTCTTGATTAAATCACATCTCCAGGGAGATGATCTGATTACAGTTTCAAACATACAGTATTGAATAGGGATGATTCTGCCTTTATGAAATGAGATTTAGATTAAAACATGGCTTTTCTAGGGGACATATATCTTTTCAAACCAGCACAGTGAGTACACTAATTCTTAAGCTCTGTGTTGCGTAGTATCTCATTTAATCCTCTTAATGAGTTTTGCAGTTGATGAAACTGAGTCTCAGAAAGGTTATGTGACTTCTAACTCCAGAGAACATACACTTTGTTCCATTTGTTGTCTTTTGTTAGCTACAAAAAACTAATGGGCTAATGGGTCTTTTTATCCAAACATTACAATTTAATGTTTTAATATATGTCTAAACATGGTACTGTGATTAATAATAGGAAATGTATTGATAGGCAGAGACATCTTACATACAGTTAAGAATTTCCTTCGAGTATATGCTGAAAGGCAAAATCGGCATTTCCATACTAATAATATGATAAGAAAGCTTTAGGATAACCGTGTCTAGTTTTCCAGTTTAAGAAGAGGAGCAAATAACACAGAATTAAAAAAAAAAAACTGTTGGGCCTATGCCCATCTCTATGGAGGGAGATAGATTGGGGCACGTTGAAAATTGTCTTTGAGGACTACAGATGCTTTGTACTGACGTTAACTCCAGCCTTGAAGAATCACCAACAATGTGTGTTGGGAGAGCGTGAGGTTATCTGAGAAGGGCTTTTCTCTGATTTGCTTTCTTAAATGTCAGAATCCATGCAGTACTCCAATCTCGGAGGACCACATGACTGAGTTGAGGAGTGGAATTCTAAAGTGACTGTTGCAGTTCAGAGAATGCACCTTTTTTTCCTCACTTTAGCAGATGACTGTAAACTTATTTTACACATAATATATGCCACAATCTGTAATTTTTGTTAATTTACTAAAAACTGTGGGGATATTACTATTATTTTTATTTAATAAATTAAAACATCCAGATTTTTAATTTTTTTATGTTTTTGTCCTAGAAGTTGAGGCCTAATGCATTTTCAGCGTCTTATCCTATCTAGCTATTTATCCATCTATTTCTACACTTTATTTATTTATTTGTTTAGAGACAAGCAGAAACAGTTCTGTTTATTTCAAGTTTGGCATCTGAATGAAAATAACTAAGTTATTCTGAAGATAAGTTCATGTTATCTTGAACCACATGTGTGGTTGTTTAAATCCATGCTTCTGGCATATTTGCCACCTTTTTTTCCACTCAAATTAATAGCTCTGTTATTTTATATGTTTTAGGCAATTTTGAATGAATCTTCTGTCCAAATCATAAATTTAAGGGTGGAACAAAGGAACATAAACATCTGAAAGTTTATGTTCCTGAATTTATCACATATTTAATAAAATGCAATTATTTTAAAAGCAGAGATATGGTTCATGAAATGTTTGCCAAACTTAAAATTTAGGCATATTTTATGAAGTAGAGAGTATAGTCACTCAGTACTTCTCACAGACCCTTGCTAATACATGCCTATGACTCCTGCAAACAAAAATAAGGAGTTTTTAAAAACATATTTCTATTTTGTTGAAAATTGGAGATGAAATATTTACACATAAAAGATTTAGCAAGTGAATAACTTCATTGAGGAAGCAGTACCCAAGGTCCATTTAGCTTTTTTTATTCAAAATCTGAATTCTTTTACTGTCATATTATTGATGATATGTTAACTGGGTATTGCAGTAGTACTCTTTGGAAAAAGGCTAAAGAAGCTGAGATACACATTAGGAGAAGCCTTTAAGATAGTAAAACATGGGGACTGTTATGGTAAAAAAGAGAAGATTGCTTTTGAGATCAGTCAGTTCCATAGTCTAATGCCTGCTCCTCCATTTACCAGAATTGTGAACCCATGCAAGTTAGTAAGTAGTTGCTAATCTCATTTCCTTTTCTATAAAATGCAGATGAAATGCTTTCTGCTGGATGGATCTAAGATTTGTATTCCACAGTGCAACTTGTCTACTATACCAAGTTGGATCTTTGGTGTATGATATTCATAGTTTCCTGATTTCATCATAGCGCTTAGTATAATCCATGTCTATTGATTTTTTGTTTATTTCTTCCTACACAAAGCTGCAGGAGAATATGATGCTATCTCCTCATCAAGGTGAACAGGCATTATACCCCTGACAATATCTACTGCTTCCTAGTCTCTCCTGCTGTCAAAATGACCTCCCACTTAGAAAACATATTAAAAGTAATTTTTTTATTTGTTTAAATAAAATAAAAAACCTCTCTGCCTACCAGAGAGATTGAATAACTTACATATAGACCCATGGCAAGGATATGAGACAGAGTACTTACAACACTGAATATGTAGATTTCTGGGAAGATGGAATGATTCAACAAATAGTCCATTTAACTATTGCTACTATTATTAACTGTATAAACCACATAAAAAGTGTTTGACTATATGAATTATTTGCTAATATATAAAATATGCATGAAAATTTATCATTGAATATAATAAATACTGTTATTATTTCTTTCACCCGTTTACTTGGTTGGATGCCAAAAATCTTTCCATTAATAGAGAAGATCCTTTCCAGCTATTGGTTTGCTACTGAACTCAACAGATGCTCATGTATCCAGCTGGTGCTTCCACAATGCTGATATTCATAATTTGATCTCCTGTACTCCATAAACTTGATAATAAAAGTCTCTATAAAATTTAACATATGCTTTAAATTTAGCATATGTATATTGAGATGTGCACACTATGTAATCAACTCCTACATGAGGGAGTCTAAAATATCTATCACATTTCATCAGAAAGAAAATGTACCATTTTCAAGTTACTGCTTCATACTTGTAAAATTATACTTCAGATAAGAAGAAATGTATTTAAAGGGCAAAGTGAGGATGAATTGAACTATATTGGGGAGAAATTGGTAGTTCCCATTTGCGGCAAAGCCAAAACCCAACGAATTAAGAACAAGTCAAGTTTGCTACTAAGTATTCAAATAGAAGGCTTAAACTATCTTGCAATCAATGGGTCCATGAGGCATAAGTAAATGAGAACTCAAATAAAACTGATAAATTGAGTATAGCATTTGTATTAGACTGTTGTAACAAGTAAATATAAATTTAGTGGCTTAAAACAACATTCATTTATTATCTCCTAGTTCCTAGGTCAGAATCCCAGGCATAGCTCAACTGGGTCCTATTTTTTAGGTTTCATAAGCCAAAACCAAGGTTCTTGGTGTGGCTGGGCTTTATCTGGAGGCTTTTAGGAAGATTTCCTCTGCAGGCCCATCCAAGTTGTTGGCTAAATTATTCAGTGTCTTGCAATTATAGGATTGAGGTCCCTGTTTCTTTGCTGGCTGGAGTCTAGCCTTTGCTCCTAGAGGCTGCCTGCATTTCCTCTATTGCTTTCCATGTGGCCCCCTCCATTAACAGTGGGTCAAATCCCTCTCACCCTTTGAACACCCTGACTTCCTCTTTTGTCAGAACTCTCTGACAATAGCCAGATTCTCTATTTTTAAAGACTCATGTGATTAGACCCACTGGACAATCCAGAATTATGTCCCTATTTTAAGGTTCATAACTTTACTTATATCTGTAAAGTCCCTTTTGCTATATTCGTATCTTCCAAATATTATGGTATAGACTGATTTGGAGTCCGTTCTGCCTACATAAATTGCTATTTTTTCAATCATTCTGCCTAAATCTAAATTTACTGACATTCTCTTTTGAACTGAGGCTTAATTCAGTATCTCATTATTACTTCTTATGTTTTTATTGCTTCTTTTAATTGCAAACATATCACAGAGAACACGACACCAAGTACACCCAAGTGCTAGAAAATTACATTTTACACTCCTAAATAGCAAAGCATCTGTATGATTGCTTGCTAATTGGCAACATGTACACATGGAAGCCGGGACCAAATGTAATGCTATTCTTTATTGAAAAATAATGACATATAGAGATAATTAAGAGAATGTTCTATTCATTATTTTCTAAGGCAAAATTACAAGTTTTGGTTTTATTTGTAAGCAATTCAGCCAAACTCTTGCAGTATGTTTCCAGTTGCATTTCATGTTCACAATTTAATTGTGGTTAGTGAGTCAGAGAGCAAGCTAGGCAACTGGATTAAAAAAAACATGTTGAATCTGTTATTCTAAGATTGAGAGACAAGGGAGCCTATTACATGATATCCCCAAATATATCTAAAGCTAAAGAGACAGAGCGCCTGAGCCAGCTCTCCGCTCCTGGAAAATGAAGAATTTGGGATTATGGATTGTATATTAACTATGGGGTAAATATTTTCAATGGCGGATTTCTTATTTGCAAGGTGTCAATGAATGGTGATCAGTTCATATGAAGGCCAGAGATTCATTTGAATAACAATTTCGGCCAAACAAATGAGAAACATAAACTTCCACATAAACTGACTCTCGTATTTAGTTATCAAATCCTATACACAAAACAAAGTATGTAACTTTTTAAAATTCCCCTTTTTTCCTAAGTAAACTTAGTAAATACTGCATTTACATTAAAAGTAACATCTGAATAGGTGTTACAAAGCTTTGCTTTTAGGTAAATATAAAAAATATAATATAGTTCAAAGCAGAAGAATTACCACAATAAAAGTATCCTTAGTTCCCTGTAATCTAAATTTATTGAAACAGACAGCATCTTTCTTATATAACAAATGAATCTCAAACTTCTTTGAGTTTAAAACTATTTCTATGAAATGCACATCTTGAAAGCCAGGAACTAGGTAGATGTGCACATTTTGAAATAAAATTAGATTTTTATTAAAGGATAATTGATACTTGATTGCTCTTCATGTATATAGTTCTTCAACATCTTTGAATCCTGAAGTTTAATCATAGACTTAGATATAAAATTTTCTATATTCTATACCACGACCTGCAAGAAATCAAGTGCAAATGAAAACATGTTGAACTCTTAGGTTACAACCAGGTACTCAAAATTAAGTCTGGTTTTAAGGTAATTTTAGTCCATATTAATTTTTCTATAAATATTGAGTACAACTTCACAGAAGAATTATAGAATGTGGGAGTACAGTTCTGGCCCCATCTCTTTCTAGATGATTATTTTGGGTAAGAACAGAAAAGCCATGTTAACTAATCCTCATTCAATATTGCTGGATGGGATTACTTTGATTATTTCCATGGAGATGTGTCCCACCCAATTGTGGGTGGTAACTTTTGATGAGATGGTTTCCATGGAGATGTGTCTCCACCTATTCAAGATGAGGTTGCTTACTGGAGCCCTTTAAAAGGGAACCATTTTGAAAAAATTTAGTGCCAGCAGAGTCCACTTAGCCAGAGACCTTTGGAGATGCAGAAGGAAATGTCCCTGGGGAAGTCTTATGAACTGAAAAGAGAAAGCTAGCATATGTCGCCATGTGCCGTCCCAGTTGAAAGAGAACCCCCAAACTTCATCAGCCCTTTCTTTGGAATTAAGGTATTTTTCTCTGGATGCCTAGTTTGGACATTTCAATGACCTTAGAACTGTAAACTCATAACTTAATAATTCTTCTTTTAAAAGTCATTCCTTGGGCGATGTGACAGTGGCTCAGTGGCAGAATTCTCGCCTGCCATGCCAGAGACCCAGGTTTGTTTAAAAAATAAAAAAAAGCTCTATTCCTCTTCTGGTTTATTGCATTCTGGCAATTTCAGCAAACTAAAACAAGAAGTTATTTAATTTTTACTTTTAATGCTGAAATAATAAAAATATTTAGTTATATTTAGGAATACATGAGATAGGTGAATGAAAGTGCTTGTAGGTAAGAAAAAATATAGAGAAGTAATAGCTTGATTAGAAGGTGCTAGAAAATCATTAGGAATAGATATAAGAGATTGTGTTATGCAATACCTTTATATAAAGTTACATGATGAGAGGTATAGGGAAGCTATGTGACTTGTTTAAAATCACTGACATGAGCTCAGAACCTGCATCTGGCTCCACTTCCATAACCTTTCCGACTTAACTTGTAGATTCTCATATAGAATCCTGGAAAGAAGACTAGTATTATGATTTTTCTGATATTAGAATTTAATTGAATTTTAATAGAATTTTATTTACTTTAATTATATTTCTTTCATCCTGATTAAATATTGTAGGATGGAACTTTTGATTAAGTTGTTTCCATGGGGCTGTGACCCACCCAATTGTAGGTGGGAATTTTTGAGTAGGTGGCTTATTACTCCACCCATTAAAGGTGGGTCTTAATCCACCTACTCGAGTCCTTTAAGAGGAACCATTTCCAAAGAAGCTCAGAGCCAACACAGAGACATTTGGAGAGGCAGAAAGAAAACACCCTGGGGGAAGCTGTTTGAAACCAGAAGCCAAAGGATCAGCAGAAGCCAGCCATGTGCCTTCCCAGCTAACAGAGGTGTTCTAGATGCTATCAGCCTTTCTTAAGTCAAGGTTATCTTTTTTGGATGCCTTAGTTTGGACATTTTTTATGACCTTAGTACTGTAAACTTATAACGTAATAAATCCCCTTTATAAAAACCAGTCCATTTCTGGTATACTGCATTCTGGCAGCATTAGCAAACTAAAACACCCATCCTTTGACATTAGCCTTCTCCATGTGATTTACTTTGGCCAGTGGAATGTTTGCAAAACTGACACAAGTCACTTCAAACGTTTCAGAAACAGGTGCTGATGTGCAGGGTCTCCTTTCCCACTACCAAAATTCAGTAATGTCCCAAGTTGTGGCTGCTCCATCAGCCCGCATCCATAAGTGAAGGCAGTATGGAACAGAGCGCCAATGAACATACAATGGATATTTATCAGGAAGAAATAAATTTTTGTTATTTTAAACTTCTGAGATTTTGAAGTCATTGTTTATCTTCCAAGAATATAGTCATAACTTACTGAAAAAGTTACATTCTTCATGTTCTCCTGCAATTAGCCTTATCATTTGACTAGTCTGAGTATTTTTATCTTAATTTTTTTCTCTTGAGCTCATGACTCAGATATTTCAGAAATGGATCTACTGCTAGACAAATAATGATTGAATAGTCACCATTTCATTACTGTATATTTGTGTTTTCTTTTAGGACATAGGCTAGATTGAAAAATTTAAACACTCACAGAAAACCATGATTCATAATACATTCAGAATGTGTCTACACTATCAAAAACTCTGGAAAACTGAAGCTATTAATTCAATGTTTTATGTTTCAGACATATATAATTATCTATATTATTTGGATCCCCCTTATTTCATGTAAAGAATCAGTATAATTATCCTTATTTTGTAGTCGACAAGAAGAATATTGTGGAGCAAGTTGCTATATGGTGTATTGTGAGAACACAGGCTCAGGCATAATAAAGACTTTTAGAAAACTACCACTTTAGTGCTTATATAGTGCAGGGGATCCAAAAGAGCAGAAAAAGAGATTACTTCATGGCCAGGTACTCCAGGAGACCAACTGCTCACGTCAGGGTCAGTGGATGGTAGCTCCGTACAACCCACTTTGCATCAGAGATGAGAACTGCTTGTGCTGCCCTAGAACTGAGTATTTATACTCAGGAGTTGGCCCTGCCACTGAGCAAAAGGCATGCATCAAGCAACCTTTGTACAGAGTTCCAGGCCTGGCAAGTATCTGGGACAACTTTTTCCAGTTTTGGGCTCAAGTTACAGTCATGTGGTTCCATTAAAACCAATATCTCCTCTGGACTATGAAATGGAAACATTGAAACACCTGCACAAAAAGAAAAGAAGAGGGGTAGGCAAAGCCTGGGAGATAGCCACTGAGCACGTCTGTACCTCCCCTAGCAGTCTACTCATTAGCCTGTCAACCAGGCCTTACCTACTCCTTCATATTGGCTTCCACAACCAGAGCCCACCTCCCACTTCAGTCATAAAAGCAGTGACATATTGGGCTTACTGGCCTTTTGCTCTCAACAATGTTGACTAAAAATTTGGAAATATCTGTGGCTGCAGTACCTAAGGAGGGCTTTAGCTACATATACCATGACTCCAAATAGTATGATCAGAGCTGTCTGGAGTATTGACCACAATGTTCTGGGAGTTAGCTGAAGAGGTCTCATCTAGAATCTGTGTATATTTTGTAGCCGATGGGTTTGCTGTTGGATTTTAGTCACCTCCTGTTCCACCTCCACTGAAGTATTAACCATGTACATCAGGTCACGTAAACAACAGCATATATGCCTCATTGTTGGGCTAGAAGGAAGTCTAAGGCAACATGATGATCAAGTACTACCATGGAAGATGAATGGATAACAAACGGTTGCAACATTATCTCTTGAATGGAAATCCATTCTTGGCAAAAAGGGGAGAGGGATGAGGATTTGGATATCAGATCCAGCAGTTTGTCAGGCTTCCTGCTGCCAAGATGGCCTGGGTCGGTTGGATGAGTGTTTTCTTTGCAGGTTAACACCGGGCCAAATCTGTGTAAAAGAGGAGGGGGGAAGCAGTAATTAGTCATGATAGGGTGGACATACAACCACCTTCCATGGAAGATACTTTTTTCGGCCTATTTGCATTAACTTATCTTTTCCTCCTAAGGCCACACAGTCTGTCTGCCTCTACCCTTGAGCTATAATCTGACCTCTTCCCCATTGATCTGGGTGCCTTTTCTATATCTTCTGGTCTACTTCCATCCTTCCTGATAGATAGGAGTTGTCAGTAGTCCTTGTAGTTATCCCACCACTCTTCCCAGTAATGACCAAGCAGGGGTTGGTGTTGGTGTGTCAGGTCCTGTGGATCCAGCTCACTGGATTGTCACTCCATGTGTGTTAAGCAGTTTTAGGACCACTTCCATCATCTGTTCTCTCCTCTTAGCAGCTTTAATCTCCCACTGTCCTGGAAATTATGTGGAGGTATAATGGGGTAAAAAGTGGGATGATTCCCTGACAGTGGCTAAAAAGGAGAATCCCAAGTGGTATGCCATTGGTTCCCTTTTTGGGGCCAATTCTCATCTTGATGGGTATAGATTATAAGCAAAGCAAAGCCTTGGTGGCTCTCCCACCTTCATCTCCTGGGGCCAGGAAGCAGGATAAGTCCATGTGTTCCTCCCAGGGAAATGTTTAGTTCAGCTTACAGAGGTCTGAGTAAGGCAAGCCCTGAGAGAAAGAGGTGGCCACTGACCTATCTTGTGAGTCTCAGGATTTGCTGGTTTAACACAGTTTTGGAGAGTACAAGTTCAAATCAAGGAATCATCAGGCCATGCTTTCTTCCAGAGTCTGTAGTGTTCCAGTAATGGCTTACCAGCAATCCTTGGCGTTCCTTGGTTTGAAGAGGAATGTCTTCATCACACATCAGTCTCTGTCTCTGTTTGAAGAAGCATATCCGTCTTCATCACACATCAATCTCTGTCTTCAAGAAGTAACATCTTGCAGAAATCTTATTTACAGTGGGTCTACACCCACCAGCATGTGACCCAAGCCCAAGAACATGTTCAAACTGGGGCAAATGATTCAATCCTCCACACCCTGTTTTATAAGAACTCCAGTCATATTGCATTAATGCCTATCCTGATTCAATTTGGCCTCATCTAAAAAGGATCTTTGAAGGTCCTATTTACAAGTGAGTGTATCTCCACAGGACCAGGTTTTGAGACTTGAAAGTGTTTTTGCCTGGACATGAGTCAGTCTACCACAAATATTATACTGCTCATTTTACAAGATCAGTTATTATTTTGAAATGAATAATTTATTATGTCAAGTTTGTAGCACCAAAGAAAAAAGGACAAAGACTGGAACAGATTTTTTAAAACAATTAGAAAAGTGGAAAGATTTTTTTTCCTTTTGAAATTTTAGGTTACTTTTTGTTTGCTGAAAAATAGTAACTATTTTCTAGTAATAATAGATATTTTATTTTATAACCACGTACTTAGTGAGGAGAGATGGTGAGTTTTTTGCTGTTGTAGGCTCAGCGATGAATTGACAATAATTTTCTGAAATGTCAAATGTTTAGGTTGTCAATCAAAACATTCTTTAAAAGTGTAAAATGTGTTTTAGCTTAATTTACTAATTTTAAGAAACACAGCATAGCTTTGCTCTTTATTACTTTCTATGTGTACATATAGAGAAGGGAGATGGGACCCCAGCATCATGCAGTAGGACGAGCATTAGCTTTGGAATGTCCAGTGCAGATAGGAGTTCCCTCAACCTTTTTGCCATGGGTGCATTTACATGTTACTTAACCTCTGTAAGTCTTATTTTTGTCTTTATATTACATATGTTTTTAAATCATAAAAAACAAATTGACATACTCTTAAAAGTTAAAAAGTATAAAAATAAAAGCGATTATAATAACTAGAAGGAAAATAGTCAGTTTCCAGTTGCCTTCCCTTTTCCTAAAATTTGCTTAGTCACCACGGTGATATCAGTGGATTCATTGGGGAATCTTCCAACATCTTCACGTGAGGCTCATTTAACTCCTACATGGGTGTGAAGTTTGCAGTTGGTATTAAGGGGGGCAGACACAGGTGCTTTTACTATTGGGTATGTAGGGTTTACTTAATTCCATTCCACACTCCTTTCTCCTAAGAATATCTCACTTTGACTCTCCAAAGGCCACAGTAACTCTTGAACATCTCTGACAATTTCTCCACAAACTACCCTTCAGGCTTCTGTGTATAAAAGAGAAATGTAACCATCTGCCTGCCTGCCGGAGACCTGATGGTCTATTTGCCCCTTATACAGACGTTTAGGCAATCCACTCTTTTCACATGCTCCCCACCCACTTCTACCACCTCACTATAACTTCTATAGGAATAGGTCCTTGCTTGTCTTCCGTGGGCTACTTTCATAGGCATTTTCCCACTCCCCTGCCCCAGCTGCATCAGTCACCGTTCATCTTTTTGCCCTCTTCCTATATTGAAATACGTTTTCTAATGAAGATGGAAGATGCAATTTTACTCTCATTCTCCCTGTAGTTTAGGAGAGATTTTCAAAAGAATAAGGAGTCAGACATTTCTTTATTATACCTTCTTAAAATTGGAAGTTGGCTTTGTAATTTTCAAAATGAGGATAATAATGCCTACCTCATAGATTTGCTCTGAAGATTATGTGAAAATACGTGCAAAGTTTCTTAAACTTTTTAAGTTTGTGAATAAGTTAAGATTTACTTCAGCCCCAAATCTCTAATAATATCTTTACAAGATAAAATTGCATCTGCATGCAAGAGTACTTTCTAGATCAAGTAAGTGTGCTACATTTATTGTTCTCATCAATTTTGTTGATACTTTACATGGTAACACAATTATAACTTGATATGATTTCATTGGCTATATTTTAATTATCAAATTTAAATGGAATGCATTCAAGTTTTAATCCTGCTTGCAGAATCAATATTCAATCACGACTTTTACTGCTGGTTTGAATTGGTTTTTGAACAAATGAAAGGAAACAATGTCTAAATTAGAGGTAATATTTTGAAGCTTTCAAAGAATTAATGATATTTAAAGATATCCCACTTTCGAAGTTATACTTAAGTATATTTAAAGCTATATATTAAACATAAAGAATGAGAGTATATGTCTTAAGCCACCAAATATCTACAATGTGTTAAAGAAAATGGTTCAACTTTTTAAGCTGGGCATTCTCTACAAAAGGCTGACACATTTCAACATTAATATCTGAAAGTTATCAGATATTAGCTTCCAATTATAATAACAAACTATTTAGAGCTGATAGCAAGGTCCTATTTCTTTTTATTTTTTCCCTCACAATGATCAGATTTCTGTAGATCAAGGTAGCAATGACTTTAATGCCTACTAATGCTGTTCAAGAATAAAATAATTTTGAAATAAGCCTATCATCTTATTATACAGATGGATGAATAAGTCATATCATTTAGCACGCAAAAAGTCAAATTCAGTCACAGAGGTAAGCAGAAGCAAAAATTGTTACATCTAGCAATTAAATTAAGAAGAACATATTTTTAAATTAACTTTAAAACTGTGGAAGGGTGTAGAAGACAAAAAGCAAATATTCATTCAATGGAAGAGCTTTCACTGTTACTATTGGTTTTTCCTTTTGATAATGTTTTTGTTATTATACATTTGCACATGCACATATATGAACACAAACATACAAATCAGGATTACATAGTTCTACCTACAGTTTTTGAATTCTATATTTTGGACAAATGTTTCTCTTGGAACTGCAGTAAGAGGAGAAACAAAGGATGGGGATAAGAAGGAGTGATAGATTCTGGGGTGAGGGGCAAATGGAGTATTTGGTCACTTAGCTTTTCTCCCCAGGCTTTCTCCCTGGGAGGACTTAATTTAAACATATTGTGGGATAACTGTTTGTAGTTTATACATAGCAAACATTCCCATCTCTAAACAGCTGCATTTGTGTTGGCACACTTCACAATCAATTTGATACACTATCCAGTTGGGTTCAGAATGTGGAATTTTCCCCAGAGGAAAAATAACATTTTCAAATAAATCTCTGGTTTTGCTTTTTTAAAAATGGAATCAGTGGATTAAGTTGAAACTGCCACTGAAATGTTTTGGGTGTAGCCCTATCTTCTGGATACTGAAACTATAGGATTTTACTTATAATAGCTTTGATGCTTCCACATAGGAACCAATTTAAATATCACTAATAAAGACAAGTAATGTAAAGATTAACAAAAATCCTAGTCAGATAAAACATGGACTTTTCAAATCAGATTAGTTTGAATCACTTATATTTTGGATAATTTATCAATGAAAGAATTTCCAAGAAGTATATTTTTAAAAACCTGAAAGATATTTATGATTATTTTATGGATTTTTTTAAGCATATGTGATCAGATTCCTGGTGATTGAATCAGTCAAACACAAACTGTCTCAGTTTGTAAGCTATTGGAATGCAATATACCAGAAATGGAACAGCTTTTAAAAAGGAAATTTCATAAGTTACAAGTTTACAGTTCTAAGCCTATAAAAATGTCCAAACTAAGACTTCCTGGGAATAACACCTTGATTCAAGAAAGGCCAATGGTCTAGAGCATCTCTGTCAGCTGGGAAGTCACATGGCTGTAATCTGCTTGTCCTTTGATCCTGGGCTCCGTTGCTTTCAGCGTCTGTTCTTGTGGGGTTCTTCACTTTGCTTCTCCATAGCTGGCTTTCATCTCTTGACTTCCCTTCTCTCTCCAAGCTCTGGCTTGCTTAACATCTCAAGGTAACCTCTGCTGGGCTCCTAGCATCTCCAAACTTCTATGTCTCCAAGTGTTGGCATCTGTGTAAGCTCTGCTCTGAAGTTTCTGTCAGCTCTGCTCTCTCCAAAATTTTTCTCTTTTAAGGATTCCAGTAAACTCATCAAGATCTACCTGGAATGGGTAAAGTCATGTCTCCATCTAATCAAAAAGTTATACCCACAACCAGGTGTTTCACATCACCATGGGGATAATCTAATCAAAAGTTCCCAACCTACAGTGTTGAATCAGGATTAAAAGAAATGGCTACCCCTACAAGACTTTGATCAGGAATAAAACATGGCTTTTCTGGGGAAAATAATACTTTTAAACCTGCACACAAACCTTATTTAAGAATCTGGAAATAAAGAAGTTACTGGCTATTTGAAGAACACACACTACCGAACATTTCTAGAACATCTCTTTCCAAAACATTGCAAGTCATATATGCTATTTTAAAATGTCTTTCTAAAAAGTCTGTTGTGTATTTCACACTTATAGCACATCTCATTTCCAAATGCTAAGTTTTCATTGGAAACACTTGACTATATTTAAATTTCATTAAATTTATATTTCTCAAAGTAGATTCGTGCACCCCTGTTATTCCAAACAAACTTGAAAGTTTACAAATAACTGAATGGAGAATCAGTTCTTTTTTTCTTTTTTTTTTCATGGGCAAGCACTGGGAATTGAACCCGGGTCTCCAGCATGGCAGGCGAGAACTCTGCCTGCTGAGCCATTGTTGTCCACCTGAGCATCAGTTTTTAAACTTAAATTTTCATTAATTAAAGTTAAGCAAAATTAAAAATTCAGTTGCTCATTCATATCAGCCACATATCAGGTGCTCAATAGACACTTGTAATTAATGACCACTGGGTGGGACAGAACAATAATCCGGTATTCCTCTTTCAAAAACAAAACAAAAAACAAAAAAAAACAGCAGGGGAAAAACATTGAGTGTTAGTCACCACAAGTTGTCCAAAATTAATCTTTTTAAATTAACTTTTTGATTCTAAATAAATCAATGTATGCATGCATGGGCAGTATTAACTGGATAGTTTCATTTGTGGATCTGTGTAATACGAACTAGCAGTGTCAAATTGGTGAGTATAAAAATGCTTAAACTGAAGTGATTCAGATCCATAGGAAAAACTGGACAAAAATAAGAGGAAAGAACTTGCTCATATTGCAAAAGTAAGTCTCAGTAAATCAAGGGAGGAAAGATTTAAAATATTAACTGAAGTGATATCTATGACAGAGTAAAATTTGGATTTTGACAATAGGGCAAAAAAGTATAACCATGAAATAGAATCGCTGATATCTATTAATCCTCTTACCAAGGCAGACTACATTTTGTAGGTAATCACAAGACACTGAGTATGTCTGCAGAATGTAATGTTTTGTTTTGTTTTATTTTGTTTTTTTAAAGGTTATCTGGAACTGAGTCAGCTTGTCTGTTAGGGATGGTATAGCATTTCTGAGAAAAGAAAGAGGAGCTAACGAGGAAAAATTATATTGTGTTAATTTTCTGGTTGCAGATAAGCTTTGGTATATTTGCCAGGTAGCCTGGGGAAAGTTTTGCAAAGATTTTCAATTAACTGTTGGGAAGCAATTCTCCACAAGTCACTCCCATTCCTTAATGTCTTAGAAGCAGTGGCACTGACTGCTCTTTATTCCAAACTAGCTTTGCGATTATGTTTATGTCGTGAATAGTCTTGGAAGAGAGCGATGGTGTGTTCTCTCATTTTCTTTGTATACTGTATGGTAGGGTCACATTTCATTATTTTTCCATGTGAGTATCCCTTTATCGCAGCACCATTTGTTGAACTTTTTTGTTTGTTTGTTTTTTGGGGAGGTGGGTGGGTAAGTGGATGGACTGGGAATCGAACCCGGGTCTCCCACATAGCAGGCAAGAATTCTACCACTGAACTACCCTTGCCCCGCCGCCCCCCCCATGGTGGTCTCTTATAAAGCAAAGGCCAGGCATGCATATTGCCCATAATAAAAAACAAATTGTGTTCCCTAAGCTCAGGGATCTTCCATGTTTAGACAACCAACTGCATATGCACGTGCCCACCTGGGTCTCCCCAACATCCCATGGGAATTGGAGCTCAGGAAAATGACTCAAAAATGATGATTCTTGACTATTACTAATACTGCAAGTAATCCGTTTTGCTTTGTCTCTGACTCAGGAGTCATATATCTTCTCCCAGCATTCATGAAAGTGGCAGACTAACATGTTAACTTGCAAATAGGTAAAATCTCAGATCCTTCCCAATTCTTGACAGCATTTATTTTTGCAATGGCTATAAATCAATTTGCCTTAAAACCTATTTTCTTTGTGCAAAAAATTTTAATCTTTATTTTAGTCAATGGAAGACAAAGTTTTATAATTAATAACTGTCAATTTGTGCTTTTCCATTTTAATGGAAAATAAAATATTAAGCCCTTTTTGAGTAGTCAAATATATTTCAAAAATGACACATTATACTATGCACTAAGAATGATATTTAGTCTAGTGACTAAGATATTTCAACAAATATAAGATATCCTACAAGAATGAGTTATATCTCTATATTATATCAGGTTTCAAGGACTTGTTTAAGTAAAGAAGAGAGGGACTATCATTTTGTTCTAATATACCATGGACCATTGTGCTAGATAAAGTGTAAAACAACTCATTTCCTAAAAGGGCTTTTGAAAAGTGTTTATCATAATAATGTTAATGCCTTTTGCTATCTGGAGGAAAATAATGGGTAGTTGGCTGTGAAATAATTTCAATTAAAAGTGAAAACTCCAAGTCCTGAAAAAGAGTTCCTTTATGTAGCAAAAATGTTTTCTTTCCACTTTTAGTCATGATGGATGAGCTTTAATATGAATGTAAATTATATATGTATATAATAAAATGATTTAGTTCAGTATTGGCATCACAAATTTCATTTTCATGAGCTGGAATGGAAAAAAGAATATTGAGAAATATTGACTTGTGGAACTATTTTTAACACAGTCTTCTCCTTTATTCACTCATCCATAAAACACATATTTATTGAGGGTTAATAATAGACACAAATTGGAATGGCTACAAAACTCCCAGAAATATTTCCAGACTCTAACTTTGCTACTTTTCCTTTTCCTTGGACAAGGCTAGCTGCTACCAGGACAGAAAACATGACCCAAACTGCAATTATCGTATTCACTCTCCCCCAAAACACAGACACTGAAGGTTTTTGTGCTACTCTGGTTTCTAGCTTTCCTGATGTTTGTTTCTTTAGCTTGTCTTTAAATTCTATGAGCATCACCATTATCCACCCAGAAAAATCCATTCTACAGTTTTTCTTACATTAGAATTTGTTTCTGTTGCTTGCAACTAAAAGGATATCATTTATGATGTGCTAGGCAATACATATGTTAAAAAATGAGTGATACAGAGTCAATATCATGAAGGGTCATGCAACTTAGAGGAATACAGTAAATCATCAGTTGCACATAGGTGAGATAATTAATTGTTAAGATAAGAATAAATCCTGGGTCCCTCGGGAGCACGTCTGATGGACAATAACTCTGCCTTTCTCTCTTTATTATTTGACAGAGTCCTAGCATGCAAGAGAGCTAAATTCCTCTACTCTCTTCATTTCTCACATCATTGAACCTGATGAAATTGGCTTGGAATGGTACCCCATTTTAAATTGAATATCTAATTTTCTCACAATTCGTGAATGTCTGTACCATCACAAGTTACCCTGAGGAAGCAAAGCTCAGCCAGGACCATGAGTACTGTAGAAAAGCGCAAGTCAACCCTATCAAGCCC
The DNA here is from genome assembly GCA_004026745.1 of Myrmecophaga tridactyla. Lineage (NCBI taxonomy): Eukaryota > Metazoa > Chordata > Mammalia > Pilosa > Myrmecophagidae > Myrmecophaga > Myrmecophaga tridactyla. The sequence goes on along the minus strand of PVIY010006415.1, from coordinate 59,004 downwards.
AGATATCCTTTTTTTTTAATGAAAAATATTTTTCAGTGGCCCATTAATCCTGAAACAATATTGTGCTGATTTAAATTTCCACAAATTTACAAATCAAAGTTAATAATGCTCATTATATAAAGGAGGAAAAGTCAAGCCATATGTAATAAAATAATGCATGTCTCATGAAATGAATATGCTCATATATGACTGCACCAGAACACTGTAATGAAATTAAGCTTTACACCTCTATATTTTGTTCTTAGAACAGAATGATAGTCTATCTCTACTTTACTTAACTTCTTTACTTAAACAAGGAGGATTCAAGGTGAATATGGCAGTTAAAAATACAGAATTATACCTGTGCATTTTATTACAAATCAAATAGTATAAGCAGCTTTTCTATCAATGGTGAGATTTTCCAAACTAGTGATGGTATTTAGTAAAAACAAAAAGTAATATCTCTCTTCAACTTATCTAGTAGATACATTCCTGAAAAGCACAGTGTTTATTAAAGTTATGCAAAAAATATTTTTGTTTATGTATGACATAATTTTTGCTTTCAATCTCAGATTATTTTGGATAGGTTTTCAGCCTACATAAATATCTGGTAGGACATAAGAAAGTTGGGTGGGCCTCAGGACGATTATATGTGCAGATCTGTCATATGCATTGCTGAATATCTGCCATCTGTTGACTCTACCAAGTAAATGGCATTGAATTCCTGCCCATGACAATTATTAAGAAAAGCAAACATCTCTATTAATATCCATTGTGTTCCCTAGGGACCAGTGCCACTTCCATAGGAAATCATAGTCATAGAGACATTAAAGATAATATATTTAGTAGAAATATTTAAGAAAATCTTTCCTTCTGTCCTAGATAATGTTTTATTTTAGGTTACATAAAAATAAATCAAGGCAAGTAAGTTCATCAGAGGTAGAAATGACATATCCAAAGAATAGGGCAGCATTCATTTAACCAGTGCTTTGATATAAAATGGAGATGGTTGAAGGGAGTTGGAGAAAAGTGGTACTTAATTTTACATAAATAAGTTGAGAAAGACTAGAACAAACTAGAAAAAGTGAATTAATCTCTCTGGAGTTCATGTTCTATAAGAAGATAGAAAAAAAAAAAGAGGTTGGGACAAGAGAACCAGATCAGTTGGGCAAACACTTAATTGTTTTACTCACACATAGTTAAAAAATAATAATAATGACCAACTTCATGAAATCAGGAGATAGCTCACATTCTCAAGATTTCAGCTTATGGTTTCTTTTGAAAAATAAAAGATCTTAGATCCATGAACCACATTTACACATGATAACAGCATGCTGAAACTGTGTAGCAGTTGCTGCTTTTATGTGGAGCAAGCACTCTACATTTGGGACACTTCAGCCTTCAGCCAGTGGCCTTGGCTGTCCTAATGTGCAAAATTTAAATGGTAGAGTTGATTTGAGCAACAATATCATCAAACTCAACCCAATTAACATTTTAGAATGCTTTACCGAATAATTTCAAAATGCAAATTCTTTTCAAGTGCATATGGGTATAGAGCATATGCTGAGGCATAAAAAGGCTCAATAAATTTTATGCAATTGATATACAGCATATTTTTATGACTACAATGGTTGTAAACTGAACCTCAACCACAGGCTTCTAAATAGACCTGGTTAAATAAAGAAAATGCAAACACATTTAGAGAATATTTCTGGCTCAATGATAATTAAAACACAAAAATTAATATTTGTGAAGTGCAGTTATACATTATTATAGGAAAATTTGTACTTTAAATGGTTGAATTAGAAATAAAAATATATTTAAGTCAATGATCTATACTTTCATATTAAAAATCACATGAAATATCCAAATAAAGTAGACACAATAAAATAATATGTTATTTTCTTATATTCAAAATTGATTAATATAACAACTTTGAAATTTCATTCAGAATTGTAATTTCATCATATATTATGGAATCAATTCAGTCCTATTATTGATTTTAAAATGGTAGAAATAAGGGATGCGAAGACAATATATCCCTCCAATTTCTGATATCTTTTGAAATGGTGAAATAAGTAGTGGCAACGATTTTTAAGCAAAACCTAAAAATAATAACGTGCATATTAGACTTGGTGGGTTGAGTATAGCTAGAGCACAGAATCTTCTCTCCCAATCATGGAAATTGGTAAAAATAGAAAAAAATAGTAATTTTATTTATAAATGTGACAATAATAAATAAATAATAAATGGGGCAGAACCACATGCTCGAAAATAAAACAGAGTTCTAATCCTTGTAAAGGCTGCATACATTTCTTACTTAGGTTATTTCCTCTATTCCTAAAACCCCAACCTACAGAAAGTAATCAAAATCAATAATGAGGCCTCAAATATTAGTGAGACTATACTAAGGAGGCAAAATTTAGCATACACTATCAGTGCAAGAAAATCTGGATTGAAATGTTAAAAAGATGTATGAATATATTGAAATGAGATAGATTGGCATTGCAGAAACTATAGAACAGAAACAAAAGAAAGTAGAAAAGGAAATTTGCATTGCAGGGAAAGGATATGTGAAGAATCAGACTGGTTGAATAAAATGTATAACTAATTCAAATAACAAAAGAAAATTAACCAAAGATGTATTGGTTCCAACATAGAGTTAAAGAACATGACTTTAATAAAGAGATAGCTTGATGGTAATGTTAGAAGGAGAGTAAACAGGATTGCAGAACTAAGAAAACAAATTAAGGACAAATATGACACTACTCTCAAGCAAGTAATACTGAATACACATGGCTGACATAAAATTAATGACAGGAAAACTAGAGTGCTATGATGAATGAAGAAAAAAGTCAAATCAAAGAAATTAAAATGGAAAAATGCAAAGACAATATTACAGATTCAAATTTAGTGTCTCCATATTTGAGAGAATCTGATGGAAAATAATACTTATTTGATAATATACTACAAGGATTTTTTTCCTGAAAAGATAAGGAAGAACAGCGTTTAGACTGAGATCAAACTATGCACAAGGAAAAATTTATGTAATAGAAGACTAAATGCAGATTTTTCTTCAATAAATTTGGAGTTGGAGCAGAGACCCCAAAAGCCATGAACAAAAATGGTGTTTGAAATGTTCCACACTTTCTACAATGTGTGGGTAAGTTGCCTCTGTAGGACATAGTAAGGACTACAAGCCCAGTTAATGCTAATATCATGAAGCCTGTTGCCTACTTCCAGATATATTCCAAAAAAGGTAGCAATTCACTTAGAAGAAATGAAATCCCTGCTCCTATTCCTTGGAGAATTAGGGAACTGTAGGATGGAAGCCAATTGAGTGCTTGAAACAGGAAGAGCTACCTAACAAACAGGAATTCTGCATTGGACTATTATGAAAAGAAGAAATAAATAATTTTGTTTCATTGAAATAGACATTTATTTATACAAAAAATACATGGCAGATTAAAAACTGCAAATTAGTTGGCAGGAATAAATCCAAAATTATAATTAACATGTATTTCAGGGAGGATTTATATGATTATTCAGTATAATATTGAGTAGAAAATTAGGAAGGTAAATGCTTTCAAATATAAGTGTATGTAAATAAATATATGAGAGAAATACTAATTTTAAATAACTGTATAACAATGTTACTATCAGACAAAATGAAATCCAAGGCAAAGAAGATTACAAAAGAAGAGAGAGAGTTATTTCATTTGCTTATAGGAAACTAATGTCATTTATATACCTTCAAAAATTAAGAGTTTCCAAATATATAAAGCATAAAGTGATAAAACTACTAGAGGAATTGGCAAATGCCTAATAATGTTTAGGAATATTAATATTCTATTCCAGACAACGGAAAGTTCCCCAGACAGAAAATAAATAACTATATGGAAGTATTGAATAACACGACTAACAGCTTGATCTAAATGACACATATGTTTACTTTAAAAAACAGTGAATATAAACAGTGAATAATTATAAAAATAGCCATGCATTAGATCACAAGGGAAATCTCAGCAAACTCCTCACATTTTATCTTATTAGTTATTGACCACAGTTCAATGAAATTAGAAAGTAATAACAAACAGATTGGAGCTCAAGAAAAGCTTATATATCAAGAAATTAAGAAAACGTATTTCTAAACAAATGAAGGGGTAGAGAAAGAGAAAACTAAAATGTATAAATAATTTGAATTCCAAACAAAGAATTATATATGTAAATAAAGATAAAGTGAGGCTTGTAAAAACGGGTTATACCATTAAATGCATATATTATAGAATGTAAAAGTAGAAAAATAAATTAATGGGACAGAGTGACAGTGGTTCAGTGGCAGAATTCTTGCCTGCCATGCTGGAGACCTGGGTTCGATTCCCGGTGACTGCCCATGCAAAAAAAATTCAAATAAAAATAAATTAATTAATGAACTAATGAACTAATCTCTCAGCTCAGGAAACTAGGTGAATAAAATAAAATTTATGCAGAAGAATGAGGTCAATCACAAACAAAGTCAGAAAGAAATAATATATACTCTAGAAATTCAAAATTATAAACTGACATCACCAACAAATTGGTAATGATTAAAAAAACCTAAAGTATTTCATTATAAGTCTAAAAGATTAGGAAATATTAGCAAAGTATAATAAAAAATAAAGAGGGACAGAGAACAACACGAGAGCATAAAAGAAGGCATCACAAATATAAATTTTAAATTACCTGACCATATAATGCTAGGATGCTCTGATTGTTGTATCAGCCAAATCACAAAGGGATCCTGGAGGGATCTTCTGCTTTTTCCCAGTCCAAGGATTCTTTCAGGCTGTGATGCTGCACCATAGAAAGATGCCAAAGTGGATATCCAAATACTTGATTGATCTGTACCTACATTGTGAAAGTCAGTTGAAGGAACAACAGATTAGCATCTGCACATCCAAAACAATATGCAAAACCTCCTGCGCACTCAGTATCTAAATGTCACCTATGCCCTGATTATTTTTCTACAGTAAAACAAACAGACAACAAAAATTTTCTAGATGTCTCCCTCAGATGTTGTCATGTTAAGCACCAACCTCTAAATGTTATTTATTGTGTTTGGAACCATTCTGCTCATTGTGGTGTGATTTCTTTTAACATGAGGCCCTCATTTCACTGCCAAGGTTTGTAGTATTTCCACATTTAATAAAAACTTGACTCTCTTTGGTTAAACTCCCACTGTGTGTTTTTGACTCTACTCAGAGATGTGGCCATAAAAATATAAAATATTTTTCAGATCTGTTACGTTATTCCTTACTTTCATGTCACTACACAAGGTCTAAGATATTCTTACACATTTTTGTCACTTTATGAAATTAACTCATTTTATGTCTATAAAATATCTCTGGTGTTCTTTCTTCATCATATGCAATTGGGTGAAATCTTGCGTTTACCATTACTGACTAGTCCATGGATTTAGGGATCATTTCATCTGTAATAATCATTTCATGAGACAGTTTCAGGCACTATTTTTGCAATTTCCAATTAATTTAAATTACAAAACACTTAACAGATTTAAGAATTATATCTAAAAATATTAAAATTATAAACAAAGGGTTAGCAACATAAGTTGTTATTTAGTCCAATTTTAAAATGAGTAATAGCTTTCTTATCATACAGTGATAGAGTCCAAAGTTCACCTTTAACCAAATAAAAATGAAAATATTGGCATGCTAAAATGTCATAAATAGAATTAAAAGAAAAATAGCAATTTTTAAAATAGGTGCCAAAATCCAACAAATGATTTAATTTTCTATTCATATAAAAATGTATTCAGATAACTAGCTTTATGATTGGATTATAAATCATTAATACTCCTATAAAATTGAAAAGTGACTCCAAAAAATACTTTATAGAAAACTATGAGTATCTAATAAATGTAAAGAGCTTAACTGCACAAGAAATAAAATGCATAAAACATTTTCTTATTATAAATAATAACATTTCTCTTTTATATTTACACAGACAAAAACAGTACAATAGTCAATGCTTGGGAGGTAAAGAGGGAGTTACTTCATACACTTATTTGGGGAATGTAAAATGCTAAAATCTGATTTAAAAAAGTTCTATAGAATTTCCTAGTGTTTGATCCAATGCTTTTATTTGGATAAAACTACCTTAAGGAAGAATCTAAAATGCAGTAAAAATTCATGTTCAATGATATTAATAACCATATCATTTTCATAAAATAAGAGAGAAACAATCTAAAATTTCAGTTCTTCAAATACTTATTGATCCCCTTGATAGTTTCTGGGGATACAATGGTGACTAAGATACACGTTGTCCCTCTCCACATAAAGTTTAGAACCTAAAGGAGGAAGTAAATATTTTGAATTAATACTGCTAATAGCTATATAATTGTAAAGCAATGCAAAGAAGAGTACCAGGCACTTTTGAAAGCACATATAAGGGGATGATAGGAAATAAACAGAAATGACCATGTTTCAGAGACTGGGGAAGAAAAAATTTACAGGTTTTGGTACTGAATGAATTAGGGTGTATGCTGGAGAGGGAAGCATCTGTGGCTTACCCATAATTAGCTGGACAATAGATATATTTACTAAAATAGGAAACCCTTAAAGTGCCTTTGGTACATGTATCTAGAACATAGAGATGTGCTCTGGGTGGAAATATACCTTTCATATTTGTAGGCATAGAGAAGGTAACTGGAAGCAGGATTGGGTGGATGCAGCTGGATAAAGATAGAATAGAGAGGGGCTGCATACTTGAAAGCTTGCAGTTACCGTGAATTCTTGAAGGAAATAAAAAAATGATGATAGACGATATAAACTTTTTACAGAGGCCTATAATCATACGTGTCTTGCTACATTATTTTTTTAAAACAAAGTGGGTCTAAGAAAATAATCACAGTGAATGTGTCCATGGACTTTGTATAGCCTGAAGGCTGGCTCTTTTGTGAGCTATGCAGAGAAGAGTTTAGGGGCAAACCTTGATGAATTTGGATAATATATCAATAGTTAAGTATACGTTATTTCAAAAAAGGAAAAATTTATAGTAATTAAGATCATTTAAAAACATAGTTTTTAATATCCTTAGGTTTCTCAGGATACTCAGCCAACAGTATAATAATGTCAGCTGGCTACTGGCATTTCTTCTCTCATACCTGGAAATGTACAAAATATCTAGCTCATGTCTTAAAATACAAGGCTGACAATTGACTTTTCTTGCAAGCAGTACAGTCCTATATCAGGCATACATTTCTTCCTTGTCTGTTCTCTTGAATATTGTGACTTTCCTTTGTCTTGATTCCTATTACCAACCTCTGAATATGAAATCAGATTTACTCCATGTTTACACAATATCAAAACATCCCGTCAGTTAAGTTTAAAACGTATTGTTTGCTATCAAACAAATCAAGCATTAAGATGGAAATTTTGTGAAATATTTTATATCATCCAAATATAATCACAATCCTAGATGGGCGCATATTTTAGAAATTGCTAGAGTGCTGCATCAAGTAGTTATTAATATTTATTCAGATAAGAGTTTCTCATATATCAGAGAAATATAACTTATTTGAGAAATGAAATTTAACACGTCATGATGAAAGATGAAAATGTACTTTTGAAACAAAACTTATTGGAAAATTTTGAGTGTTCTTTAGCATAATGCTCAGGGAATAGCCTTCCTTGTGTGAAATTATCACTAAGAAATCTCTGTGTGGGAAGGAATTTCAAATCTGCATGGCATGACAGTCTTAAAAGAGTGTGGATTTGGGGGTCACGTCGATCTCTGTTTTTCAATACCACAGCAAATTATTTAACCTCATTCATCTTTAGCTTCTGTTCCTGCAATTAGGAAAAAAATACCTACCTAAGAAAGACTTTAAAGTGCTTGCCACATTCTCTGGCACATGGAAAGACTGAATTTCCTTTGTTTCCCTGCTTTTTGTTAGCATAAAATAATTGGTGTACTTTATCCTCTTATATTTACATACTAAGAAAATAAGGTTTTATAATTTGTCTGTCTATGGACATGCTGCTACTGGCAGGCATCTTATTAACTTTAAGGGAAATCAGTCTGAGGAAAAGCTGGTACAATGAGAATCTAAAAGAATTCAAGCAATGGAGCCTGAAATATGATTGTATGATGCCCGAAGGTCACTTCTCTTCTGAATTTCTAATTATTTTATATAAAACAAATTGTTATTTTAGCAAGGATGATTTGAGGAGCTTCTGTTCTTTGTAACTGAAAATATCATCATTAAATATAAATAGTAATACTGATGATAGTCAAAAATATTTGGTGGAAGAATAAATTAGTGATTTCTAAGCTTATACACATCTAAATAATAGAATAGATCCTCAAAAGTTACATACTGGAGTTAATTGAGAATTTAAATCTTTACTCACAGAGGAGAGCTTGTGGCAACTAAAATTTTATTGCATTAAGTAACGCCAAGATATAGTTTTGATTGACTGGTTTTCCATGTATTTTCTTTGTGATTAATACAAAAGGAAACAGGATACCTTAGTTGTTTGATATTTAATGTTAAGTGCCCATGAAATTCATAAATAGCCCAAAAGATTACATATTTAAGCCAGGGATGTAAATCCTGTTTTGCACTGAGACTAGAAAAACCCCAGTACTGCATGGGACCACCCTACCTTGCAAAATGATGGGTATAAATATAAAATGGAAATACACTATCTTATTAATTGTAAAGAATCCAAGTATGTTAGACAGGACACCACTAAAACACTTATACTTCCCAGTGATAATCAGTCATTAAAGTTACTCTAATAGTATTGACATATATGAGAAGGGGCATATTCAGATTTTATCATATCTGAAACTTTTATAATTTTTTATTTTTTGTAATTTTTAGCCTCTCTTATGGAAATGAATAAAAATCATAAATAAAAAATTGGACAAGAAATTGCATATTTAAAATGAGAAAAAACTGTCAAACAATGAAAAAACATAAAGTCTGGAAAGAAAAGAAAAAGCAGAATATTTTTGTTAAATTGTTTCCTGATACAATTTAGAATGTATTTTAAAATTACTGGCTTTATTAATATTTTCAAAAAATATACAAAAATCATTTGAAATTAAGGTTCGCACAAGGGCACTGAAGCATTTTAAATCACTACTGTGTATATGGAGATTGTTCAATAATTGATTACACTTGCATTAATTGATCTATTGATTAACCAAAAATATGTAGGCTATCTGTTATAACCTACAGGTGCTCTGTTATATGGTACTTCTTTCTTCACACCTATTTCCTGAGTTGACAGCAATTTTCCTTTTTATTTTGTTTGGAACTGCCAGATTTCATCAGGAAAAATATGTGTCGGACATACTAAGACACGATTTGGTAGGTTGGGATGCATGTACCATGCAACTTCACAAATGGCTGTTTGCAACACTACTCTGAGATTGTACCCTATACATACAAGAAGTATGGTCAATTACAACTCAAACAATTCCTATCAAAAATAAAACAAAATACATGGTGCATTCATAATTGCACACGAAATATATTTCTATTTCTATTTATGTTTCTGTGGGTGTATGTATATTCCAGGAGCTGAATTTCTATTTGATTGTCAATGGGTGTCAATGAAAACCAAAGCTCCTGCTCCCAATTTTACATTTCTAGTGACTGGAAGAAGTTTCCTTATACATTTCCCACCTGCAGCTGTTATATTTCTCACAGTCTACTGATGTCAGGAGCTATGTAGTAGCCAGCCTGAGGCTATGACTTCTGGCCCTGCATCAGCGTCTTGAAACTGGACATGTCAGCACAGAGGACAGTAGATATTTTCCTGACATACTTTCCTATCATGGAGGGTCCACAAAAAACTTGCCTGGGAATTGACGCCAAAGTATAACATAAACTTAAACTACCAAATTCAAATGGAAACAATTCCAAAATCAGCTTCATTCCTTTGAATCCCCAAAATGCTATATTTCCTTAAAGGTTGCCCCAAATAAGAAGTAGTGTGACACAGGGAAAATCAGGGCAAAAAGAGACAGTGGTCTTTATTAATTTGGTTAAAATAACTTGTGCAAATTTTACAAAACAAAGTAACCAGGTACTTTCACACAAAGTACCTACTGGGCTTTAGAGAGGTTGCATTTGTTAGAAATCTACCCCTGAAAAGAAGTTATCTTTACGCATGTGACTTTCTTGTTATTGTTTCTTTATTTTCTTTCCTCTATCATTATGTTTTAAATATATAGCCGTTCATGTTTTTTAGAGAAAGGCAAGTTGCCTGGTCTCTGAAGTAGAATCCACTTTTATTGCCTGGGAGCTAGCCAGAGATATTTTCTTGAGTTTGGCAACAATTACGTTGTTTTTGTTTTTTTCTTTTTTGTATGCTGTATGGTGGGGTCACATTTCCTTCTTTTTCCATGTGAGTATCCCGTTATTGTAGCAACATTTGTTGAATTTTTGTTTGTTTGTTTGCTTTTGGGGACGTGCATGGACCAGGAATGGAACCTAGGTCTTCCTCATGGGGCAGGTGAGAATTCTACCACTGAACTACAGGTGCACCCCAAAACAATTCCCTTTGAACACTATCAGCAGTGCCCTCAAGGCAGTCTGGAGTTTGTATCTGAGCACAGATAAGGTGATCATGGAAAGTTAAAACATAGATAATAAGACCATATAATATTAAACATTTAAATAAACTAAAAACACTGTTTTCCTACTCTAGGCTTTCAGATAAGCAGCTAAGGGACAATGACACTAAGTGATTTGCATTTTGTCACATCATTAGTTACTAGAAGAATCGGGGTATAGGCCTCCCCTTTTGACTCCTAATACTGTTGAGTTGCTTTGATAAAACCCTCCCCATATTTAATACAGCACTCACTGTGCTTTGAGAAAGGGTATAATACGTACAGTATTCTTATACAGTAGAGACTTTTTCCTATGCTTTAATCTCATATTATATAGTAGACAATATATGTGTTGCTAAATCAGATGATGTTTTCTTATTGTAGAATGCCTTTGAAATAAATAGATTTGAATTAATGTACCTTCAAATGTATGCATTTTCTATAATCTCTAAATGGCAGAATGATGGCTTTAATTTACATCGAAACATCTGTCATGGTTTTGGGGAACAGGTTTTATAGAAACTGTAAGTTTAGTCAATATTCATTACTTCATGTTGTATTTTTCATTACACAGAGTAAACAATTATTTTAAATAGCTAGAGGGCTCTTGAATGGAGTCATCTCCTTTTCATTACTATCAGTTATATGTATAATCTTCAAAAATTTCATAAAGAGTTTGTTTTTACTGTGTATTTAATGGTTTTATTTAATGGTTGTGGTAGGGCTGGTTGAAGATTAGATTATAGGATCTGCATCAAGCTTGTTTGATTTTTGACTACAGCAAGTTTTATTATGTACATAGGTAAATTAATAAAAGAAGTGATTTGAATAATATAACTAAATGACTCTTTCGCTTCTATATTTTAGATAACATGAATATAATATAGAAATATAATATATTTATAGCTGAAACTAATAAATAAATATTTAATTTTAATCACCAACATATAATTTTACAATTAGACAGTTTCTAAAATTTATTTTGTTAGTGCATTTTCCCTAAATGTGTGTTTTTCTAATGAATGAATTCTGTTTGAAAAGAAATGATAATATCTTAATAAGACAATAGTAAATGTCCCTTGAAATTGTAGAGACCATTATATCTTTATATGCTATTTATAGTCTATTTACTTTTAATGTTACTGTATGTTAGTCATAGCAATTTATCAAGGACAGTTGAGATCACCCTTTCCAGAGACAGGCAATATCAGATTTCATTTCTTTGAGGAAGTGGCATGAATTTGTACAAAATCAAGAAATATTAGCTAAAGTGTTATTTACATATATTTACACCAAAAGATGAACATACTTAGTTATCATTGATTAATTAACCACAAATGCATTCTTTATTTTAGTATGTTTTATTTTCCTGATAGTCTGGAATGGGAAGCTGGAATTACATTCTACCTCAATAGACTATTGATAATGTAGCCCCATATGGGTCAAATTATGTAAAATGTTGCTATTATAAAATAAGTAATTATTTGATTTTGAATAGTCTGGGTCTCTAATTTGAAGTCATTGTTTGCTTGTTGATATTGTGTGTCTAATTTGGATGCTGATAGAATCTTTGCCCTATTTGACTTTAGAAAATGTGGTCAATAAAATAAAACTATGACACTTGTCTAAACAAAGCAACTGTCAAGCCACTTCACAGGCTCCTTCTAAATAAAGGTCTCCAGTGCATGAAATTTGTTTTTCTTTAATGAACCTAAGTCTTTTCACTGTCATTACTCATTCCTTCTAAAAACAATGGAAAATGTCATACATTACTCAACTGAGACTGCTTGTCCTGTGGTGTATATTTTACCGATGTAAATAAATGAGATTTTGGCCCACTCAGCTTTGAATATTTTGATCTTATAGAAATACCATATATACTTTGAAAGTTGTTATTTGTTAAGTTACCCACGACCCACCCCCAAGATTCTAGTGATAATCTGTTGGACTTTATTGTGAGATCCTTGTCTGAAATCGTTGTCACAATTATTGCTATAAAAAAGAAGGTTAAATGAGAAATGAATGTGGTTCATGATTCTTGATTATACAAATATTTATGTAATCAAAATATTATAATATTACAGAAATTTGGAGCACCCATGTATTAAATACATGGTTTTGTATGTTCTTATTGCTTCTTGTTGACTTCTCTTTTGTCATCATGATTATTGCCAGGTTACAATCAGCTTTTCAATACAATTATATAATTATTGCAAATAAACAATGTTTCTGATTTATTTTGGCATTTCCACTGGTATCTACAGTGAATTGGATTTTATGACAGAGTCATAAGTTCAAATATTTCATTGCTTGCAATACATGGAATTTTGATGTCTAAACTTCTAAAATATAGTGTACTATTGAAATATTCTATCTTTTGGTATAGAGAGAAAATAAGCTACACGCCGATCTATTTGAAGAATGCGCCTTTACAGCAAGAGGGCTATTTCTCTGTGATGGCAAAGAATTACATTTTATAGATTGGCAGGGAAGACTTGGTAGCAGAATTAACATTTTAAAGTATAACAAATTGCTATCTTATCTACCTTTACCACACCCCTGCCTCCAGCATTCAATGTACAAGTAAGTTTGGGATAAATCTAATGTGAATTATCTTGCTTGATACCATTCTCTCCCCTTTGAAAAAGCCAACAAAATGATCCGCCAGTCGGGTAGCAAAAAAAAAATGGATAAATAAGATATTACTTTAAACAAATTAGAATCTTTTGGGTAACTTTTAATTGAAGAAAAGTTTTCCTTAAAATTTTAATATTACTAGACTCTAAATACAATTGAAATAAACTTGTTACAACAGCCAGGAAAGTATTTACTTCTTCTTCAGGATTTTTGAAGACCAATTTCCCTTTTAATTTTTCTTGTATAAGACAGTCAATGCACATAAAAATTATATTTCCTGTGCCATTGCCTTTAAGTGGAGAAGCATTATTATTTTATCAAGTAAATTCACTTTTTAAGGCCATTGATCTAATGAAATATTTTACAAGTCTATTCACTTTATTAAGGAAAATAAATTTGCCTTTAGTGCGTATTATTGCTATAAATTACATAGAACTGAAAACAATGTAGAGTGATCATATGAGGTAACAGAAACATTATATATTGATGAAATATTTTCTTCCAAGAAAAGGAAAGTCATGACATTTTTAATAGAACAATCTTAATTTTAAAAACATCAGAAAAAAAGAAATTTCAGCATCAATTCCATTTATCACTTTCCACCTCTATGAACAAAATAAGGTTCTCAAATAAAATATTCAACTTACATTGTTTTTATTTTCATGATGAAGTTATTATATAGAAATCAAGATTATAGTCGAACTTGCAAAGTATGCTCTTTCCATTACTAAATGATGTAATCCTTACTTCGGTCAGGACTTGAAAATGAATTTTAGCCTTTTCAAGTTATCATATTCCCACCAATTTCTATCAGTTTATTTCTACTGTATTTATACCAAATTATCATATTTTCCTACATGACTACTGATTTCATTTCTCTCAAAATGACAAGACTGCTAAAATTAGAGAAGTGAGGGATTAAAACCTCAGTCATAATTTCAAAATTAATAATTTCATACTCAAATGAATAGTAGTTTAAATTAGCTTTAACTTAATTATTTTTACAAGAATTATAAATGTTCTTGCAGAATCCTTCTGCTGAAAGACAACCAAATGCATGCATATAATACTTTGCTGTATTATTTCTGCCTTGAACTTCATTCATGTGTTTATTACAAGTAGATCATATTTAGAATACATAATTTGGTATTTTTATCCATAATAAGGAGTCATGTTGTTAAAATTAAGTCAAGTTATGTTGATATATAAGTTTTCAAAAAATAAAAACATAAAATTTTCTGACTTTTTAACCTTGATTTTAAACAATAATTTGTTTACATTTTTCATTTTCATTGGGCTAAATTTTGTGTAGGTATACAGGTAGTGTATAAACAAGGAATCTATTTTTGGAAGAAGATTGGTAGACATAGTTTAGTAACATCTATGTTATTGAAATGTCTTGTTTTAAGAGTGGATGCTTGGAATTTGTATTATTTGTACAGTTATCTGGTACTTATTTTGGCCCGATGTCTGTAATTTATGTTGACTACCAATGGTAGGTCTTTTTCCACAAGTGTCTAAGATTCATCATTTTTACATATAAAATTTGACCAATATTTTGTCAGCCTTGTCTTAATATTTCTTATTTTTAAGCCTATTGGTAATAATTAGATATTATGCTTATAGTATAAGACAAGATGCTTCTCAGCTACTTTTCAGGTAAACATGTAATCATGGCTAATCTAAAAAGCTGTTCTACTATAAAACTAACACAATATACAAGTGATATCCAATGGTTTTCAGATTTATAAGAAGCATAAGATTTAGAGAAAAATTTGAATTTAGAGCAAAGAAAGGAATGGAAAATATATGACAACTTAAAGTACTATATATTTTTCTACATTGTCAAGACAAAAATCAAGATTTCACAAGGATAAATTCATAAAAGCTAGAATATGTAAATATTCTTGAAACAAGGCATTTTACCATGTAGCTAATTTGATCATTTATCTTTCATTTAGAGCAGGGGTGGGTGAACTCTTTTTGTAAAGTGACAGATAGGATTTTCAGCTTTGAGAGCCATTGAAGTCTCTATCAAACTACTCAATTGTGCTCATGTAGTGGTCTTTTGTAGATAACATGTAAACAAATAGGTGTTATTTTGTACCAACAAAATCTTACATGTGGACACTGAGATTGGAATTTTATATAATTTTCAAGTGTCAAGAAACATTCTTGTTCTTTTGATATTTTCAACTATTTAAAAAATGCAAAATCATTCTTAGCTCACTAGGCATTAAAAAAAAAAAATGGGGGATGTACTGACCTCTGCGTTAGATGTTATGATGGAGCATGACAAAAACTTCTGCACAGTTGACTAGAGGTGCTCCTTTTATATATGCTACAGACTTCCCTGACCCTCTAATTTGACTCATTTCTCAGTTTTATGCCAGGGGATGAGTTGCTGCCCTGGGATTGAATCAGGCATGGTTCTGGGAACATTGAAGATGTGAGACATATAAATCGAGAACCTCACCTATGAAATACAGATGTCTGGTCACACACTACTTGGCGATAAATAACTAAAACTGAAAACTCATTTTTATTATATTTCAAAGTGACTGTGACTCAAAATAGCTGTGCCAAAATGGTCTTGTCAAATTGCCGTATGTCCATGCACAAAACTTGATTATTCAGTGTTATGTAGGCAAGTCGAAATCATATTAAATATATACAAATTATACCTCTAAGATTTTAATATTAGTGTTGGGATTCCCTAGAATAATTCTCCAAAATATTGACATATATTCAAAGAGTCCATTATTCTGACTGGCCTGTAGTAGTGGTTTTCAAACTGTGAAGATACTAAAAACAATGGGGGACACTATTTTTCCATTTTATCAAAATGGTTACACTTTGTTAGCATCTAATTTGGTTTTCCATGCAAGACCCATTTAAAGAATTGTTACATTTTGCTGATGTATGTTTTTGGTAAAGAAAACAAAAGCATGAAAGTGGACAAAGGCATTTGTAGCTTCTTCAAAGTGCCATTTCAAGTGAAATAAAGTCAACCTTCATCATTGAAAAGGTCCTCTTAACCATAGTACAATCTACTTTCATTTTAGTTTCCAAATCTCCTATTTTCATCCCCAAACATATTTCTGTTGTATTCAGGGCTGAGTTCCTTACAAACCTCTGAAAACCTGAGTTTAATCTGACCTTTCTGTCTCTACAAATGACTATGATAAGCCCCAACAATTTTAATCTGTAAACTCACCTTTTCTAACCATCTGAAAAAGCCAGCTTCTGTTTCTGAACTCTTATAATTTGGTTACATTTCCTAATTATGACATGTATGATTTTATTTTCCACAAATAAAATAAAAATTTCTTTTTTGAGTAGGATTTATGTGTTGTGTGTGTTGGAAATTTACTCCAGATAGCTTTGGATAAAAAGTTTGCCCTCAATGAATATTTGCCTTATTGATTGATAGTTATTTTTTGAAGATATACAGCATTGATTTAGATGTTTAAGGAACAACAAAATGTTTTGACATAGACGTGTTTTAGTTTGGTAGGCTGCTTAAAGCTCATACCATGAAATGGATTGACTTAAAAAATGAGAATTTATTTGCTTACAGTTTTAGGCTAAGAAAAATGTCCAAATCAAGGCATCATCAAGGCAGTGCTTTCTTCCTGAAGACTGGCTGCAAGTGATCCTTGGCTCATTTGCCACATTGCAAGGTACATGGCAGCATTTGCTGGTCTCTCCTTCCTCTTCCAGGTTTCATTGCTTTCACCTTCTTGCTTCAGTGGCTTTCTCTCTCTATTCACCGTGTTTATAAAGGACTCCAGTAAGAGACTAAAGACCTATCCTGGGCCATGCCTTAACTGAAGTGACCTCATCAAAAGGTCCTACTTGCAATAGGTTTACACCTACAGGAATGGATCAGCTTTACAGACGTGATTTTTTTTGGGGTTTCTGACAGTTTCAAATCACACCAACTTGTTAGGAAAGTTACCCTACACTTGGGGAAATAGATTGCAATATATACTATGTAGAAATAACAAGTAGTACATGACTAAATGCCACAAATAATATATAGTTAGGAAGTCTAACCCCTAAAATTCCATTCCAGAAAAACTAAATAGTGATTAATAGTTATGTTAAGTTGACATACAAGGATAGGCCTTTATATTCAGAAATTACATTTTAAAAAATAGTGTGAAGAAAACGACATGATGTTTTAATGCAAAGACATTTCTCTGTTAGTTTTTTAAGTTTTGTAGACAATTTTACATTTATGGTTTTGTTCTTTCAATAAATTTGAATAAAATTATTTTTTTGAGTTGATATGAAAAATCTGAGGGTGGGCCATGGTGGCTCAGCAGGCAGAGTTCTCACCTGCCATGCCAGAGACCCAGGTTCGATTCCCGGTGTCTGCCCATTTAGAAAAAAAAAAAATCTGAAACAATTTTAGAAACATTTTGTCAATATCATAGAGGACTGTGTGAATTTTCCCAGAATTTTCTTTTACTTATTTTAATTACAGTCAACATTTTTCTAATGACAAAGTAATGCACATTCATATATACTTAAAACCTGAAACTGAAAACAAAACCACACACACACATACATATATGCACATAAATATATATATTTACTGTTTTATCTCTAATATATAATTAATATTAAGATTCTGATTTATATTTTTCATTTTCTTCCCTCATTCTGTGATATGGTAGTTGTTCATTTATATTCTCTCAATTTAGAATTTCTTTTTATTAATGAAAGACTTTTGCAAAATGCACTTTATTTGGCTACATGGTATTATTTTTTTCTATTATAAATAATGCAGTGAATTTACTAGTTGCTACATCCTTACACTTATTCCTGTAGATTTATTTACAATAACTTTAATCATACACATTGTTATTTGACAGTCAGAAAGTGTTTGATTTTAGGCAAGATATAAACTATCTCAATTATGTTAAAATTGCTTAAAATACCTGGTTTTGACTCCACTAAGAGTCCTTTTGCATTTTTCTGAGATAACATTGCAAAATTTTTATTGCATACACTTTATATATTGCATAGAATTTTTATTGTGTATGCTTTTCTTTAGCATCATATAATTTTAGACCACCTATTAGTATTATTATTTTATTGTCATTGTTTAGATCTAGCCATTTAAAAACAGAAAACACAAATAAACTAAAAAAATCATTTTTTCTTTTACATTTCATAAATCCATAAAGTTGGTTACTGATGCAAGCTACTTAAATTATTTTAGAATAACAAAGTTGCTTCTTGTTTTTTCCTTAACAGTTATAATCTAAACTATATTAGGGTATTTAGATCTCAGCTTCTGAGTAAAAAGCATCTGAATAAAAAAATGGAGATTTTCCCTTCTTATACTTGATATAGAGTAGTGAACATTTTAGGGAGAAAATAATGCCAAGTAAATTTTCAGAAACATTGATGAAACTGTAATCGAGAGGACAGAGTAGTCTCTCAGCTAGTAATACCAGTTATCCTTGAGTGATTTCAAAGGATACAAGTAACTCTTGATTTATGTGTGCTATTTACGTTATTTATCAAAAAAAATCATGGTATGAGATTTTTGTAATTAGTTTACATCTATTTCATCAATATGAGTTGCACAGTAAGCATAAAAATATGCTATCTGAAGTGGAAGGACACCTGACCAGATATAGAGTAGTCAAATCTGAGGAAGACAATGGCCACTCAAAGTGACATAAAACTAATGCTCCTCTATTACATTTTTTTCTGACCAACATTCACTGTAGTAGTTCCCATTCCAATAATGTAGAATACAGAGACCTTTCCATCCACCACATCCCCTTTAACTGCACAGAACCCCTGCATATCTGGGATCAAGGCAATTGCTGTTTTCTTAAGACCCCTGGCTGAAAAACAGTAACCATATCTCAAAGAGGCCTGAACCTAGTAAGACTACAGAAATTCATATGATTCAGCCCAATTGTACTACTTCACCATAATCACATATTACAACTGAAGATGGTGTCTTCACAGAAGCTATAATTTCTACTTTCTAGCAGAGCTTCACTGCACATAAAGATGTGGAACAAAACTCTTCATTTATAACTCATAGAGAGTTATTCTCTTATTTTGAAGCCAACCTGTAACTTTCTGTAATGGTTTTTAAATGAAGACCTGTATGCACATTGTCATGGAGAAGGAAGATGATTTGGTCTAACCATTCCGTACTTCTTCCTGACTTGCCCTTTAGTACACATGCCTGGCTACATGAAGCAAATGCTGGGCGATTCATATCTATCACAGGACATTATAATGGGAGAAGTTTAGAGATTATTTTATCCAACTCATCCATGTTACAATGAGGAAAGGGAGATCAAGGGAAATTAATTACTTCCTGACTCTTAAAGATGGTAGCAGCAATCAAAATGTTCATTTAATATTCGCTGAGCTCTTTTTATGTGGCTTAAATTATGCTGGAGGCAACATCTCTAATTCTTGGAAATCATTCAACTCGGCTGTGTTCTAATTGGACCATGTAAAAATAAGAAAAGTGAAACACCAAAATTAAGAGATTTGCCCTAAGATTATACAATGAAACTTTTTCTGAGAGCAGCAGCTATAGAGGGCACATCTGAGAAAGATATTACAAATGTAGAAATGGTCACTGTGTTTATTTCCACTTCATAAGTTTCTGTGACAAACTGCAAATTATGGAAAACATTGATCCCAATCATTGTCCCCATTGTACGCTAACTGCATGTATGTGTGACAAAGACAACGCTGTGAGACTCCAGACCTCCGAAAACAGAGAGAAGTGGAACTAGCTGGTCTTCACGAGGAGGTCATTGGATCTACCTGTTTGCAGCTTCTGTTGACAGATGCTAATATATTAGTTTAGAGCATTCATTGATCTGGCATTGTTCTGAACAACTTCCGTGCATTCCAGTTCATTTCTCACAAAAGTGTCATGAGGTCACTGCTAATCTTACCCAGTTTTCTCATAAGGAGAAAGAGAGACTAAGAAACTTGCCAAAAGTCATACTTCTAGTAATGAAAGGATTCAGAGTTAGTACATGCTATTTTACTCCAGAATACTAACTCAGGTTTTCAAATTTCAAAGTTGGGACCAGGAAGCAACAATCCCAGATTGTTCAACCCCCTGAAAAGAAGTTAACTTTAACTGAATTTATTCATCCTTACTTTGACACATTTGTATCTAAACAGCCAGTGTCTTTTAATTTATTTTTATAAGACACTGCCTTTTGTTTTAATCTGTGAAAGCTTTCAATATCTGTGAAAGCTTTCAATAAATGGTCACAATATATATCTGAAAACAGCATAAGTCCCATTTAAATATATCTAATCTCAAAATAGCTTCTTTTTGTCACTGTTTGATAACTTCTCACAATTGTCTTCCCCCATCTGTTTCTTTTACTTTGCATCTACATACAGTCAACTTTATGATTTATATATATATATTTCTCCTGACAAAATGAGACAAACATTTCCTGCTAAGGGACAGGACATAAAATTAAGTTTATAGGAACATTCTTTGTAAAAGAGGCATATACCAACAACCTCATGAAGTCTGGGAAATGTGCCGAAGTATTCCTGACTAGGATGTGACTTTTGTGTATAATGAACCCTCTGAAGTATGACTAGTCCTTTGTGGGCTAAAGGTGGGATAACCACGGCTCCCACACCCATCTGGTCCCGTTCCTTGACTTGTTGGATGTGTGATGTCAGTCTCATGTTAGGGTGCAAGCTGTGTGCTCTTCTCTCTCTTTTGTTCTTTTCTTCCTTCCACACTTGCAGTACTGGGAGTGATCATTTTTGAACTTTTAATTGTCAGAATTGGCTATAGGATTTATGGAAACTACGTGCAGTCAGTAATGTAGTGAACTGGACAACTGCTCTATGGATACAAATAGTAAATAAGACAAGTGCCCTATAGATACAAACGTGTTTACTTAAATAAAAAAATCTCCAAACCACCTTCCTTATCGAATTAAACTCATGACGCTGAATGACAGCAAGTGGGATAATTCTATGGGGACATCTGACTATCATATCTTCCCTGGGTTATAAAACATTTGTTCGCTGATTTTTTCTTGCTATGTGTTATGGCCTGAATTCTGAACTCCAAAAAGTCATATTCGAGTCCTAATCTGTCATCCTGTGAATGTGACCTTATTTTAGAAATATTGTTTTTTAAGATGTTATTAGTTAACATGAGGCAAAGCTGGAGTAGGATGGGCCCTCATCTAAAATGACTGTTATCCTTGTAAGAATGGAAGAATTCAGAAAGGAGAGAGAATGGCATGTAATGACAGAGGTAGAGAGTATCATGGATTGCCAGAACCACCGTCAGAGGCCAGGAGAGAGGCAAGAAACAAATTCTTCCCTACAGACCTCAGAGGGAACGCATGGTCTCGCTGACACGTTAATTTTGTGCTTCTAGCCTCCAGAACGGCGAGACAAATTTCTGTTGTTTTAAGCCACCCAGCTTGTTGTGGTACTTTGTTATAGCAGCCCTAAGTAGGACGTTATTTATCCCTAGAAGTGCTCTGAGTGTACTTAGTAGAGCTTCACTAGCTCTGTCAGCCCAAATGATTGGACACTGATTAGACTGGGAAGAGTAAGTGGCTGAGATGGTTCTACAAAATCCATTGGTGACAGTTACTTATCTGAGGACTGCTGCAAACTCACTCCAAGTCATCTGAGACAGAAGTTTTTTCACATGCCTCTTTCCAGCCTATCACAGATAAAGTACAGCCATGGCTAACTGGATTGTATCCTGTCAAATGCTAGATTTTGTCCAACCCTTCAGTAACTGGATAGCAAGGATTCCTTAGGAGTATAAAAATGATTCCAAACAGACCTCTTACCTCTTCTTACCACATCATCTTTTCCTTTGTCTGCTAGAGAACATAAAGCTTCAAACAGGACTGAGCTACAGATAGGTAGGAAAGAGCCAAGCAGACTTCTTGAAAGCCTGGTGGTCTAGGCACCATGAAGAAAATAATGAATATGAAATAAGCCCTATTTCAGTAACACAGAGACAGAAATATAATTCCAATGAAATCGAGCAAGTATATAGCAAAAGCAGTCACAAGCTGTGCCAGTTTGAAACTGTTGTGCACCCCAGAAAAGCCATGTTTTTTAATCTTCATTCAATATTGCTGGGTGGAATCTTTTTTTTTCTTTTGTATGATGCATGGTGGGAGTCAAAGTTCATTCTTTTTCCATATGACTCTCCCACTCTTGCAGCATCATCTGTTGAATTTTTTGTTTTTTTGGAGGAAATGCATGGACCAGAAATCGACCCCAGATCTTCCATGTGGCAGGTGAAAATTCTACTAATGAACTACCCTTGCAGCCCAGGTGGGATCTTTTTGATTGTTTCCATGGAGATGTGACCCACTCAATTGTGGGTGGTAACTTTTGATGAGCTGGTTTCCGTGGAGATGTGTCTCCATCCATTCAAGATGGGGTTGCTTACTGGAGTCCTTTAAGAGGGAACCATTTTTGGAAAAGGCTGTAGTACCAACAGAGCCCACACAGCCAAAGATTTTGGCAGTGCAGAAAGAAAATGCCCCTGGGGAAGCCAATGAAAAAGCCTAGAGAGAAATTAGCAGATGTCCCCACATGCCTTCCCAGCTGAGACAGAAACCCTGAACGTCATCAGCTTTCTTGAGCCATGGTATCTTTCCCTGGATGTCTTAGTTTGGATTGGACATTTTTATAGTGTGCCTTAATTTGGACAGTTTCACGACCTCAGAACTGTAAACTTACAACTTAATTAATACCCTTATTAAAAGCTGTTCCGTTTCTGGTATATTGCATTCTGGCAGCTTAACAAGCTAAAACACAAGCTATAATGGTCCCAGGAAGTAGAGCATGTTTAACTAGTTGTGAGATTCAAGGAGAGATTTGAAGGAGAAAAAGGTGACACTTGAAATGAATCAATTAACATGGTTGGGATTTTGACACTAACACTGATAGTCTATCCTGACCTTTATGAACGACATGCACAAGAACTAAGAGCATCCAACCTCAAATCTCTTTCTCTCTTTCTTCTAAAGTTGTTTAGCTTTAATCCTACCCTCCAAAAAAAGAAAAGAAAAAAAAGTGTTTCCAAAGGGTGGACACAGGATTGGCCTACAATACTTGCTTCAGTCTACACAATGGCTGTTCAACTTCATGACTGACATAGCAAAGCCCAGACAGACACCTATCAACTGTGCAGATCTAACTTAGACTGAAGAGGATAACTCAGGAAAGTTCTGATATTCTGCTCAATTAAATGAACATTCAATGGGTTCTGTCGTTTTTAAATGAAACTTCTTGTGCTTGGCCATGAAACCATAAAATGTGGAACAGTGCTGGAGGCCTCTGCTATTTTTATCTGAAGTGAAAAGAAAGTATGGCTTTTTTTAAAGAAAATGTCATTTTGGTGATGTGTTGCTTGCTGCTATTACAATGCACCAAGGTGACTTTTAGAGCAGTACTTTGCAGTGCCCAGACAAATTCTGAAAACCAGAATTTTCAGCATCCTACAAGAAGCTTATTGATTAGGACAAAGTTTTTCAGCTGACAGACCATGCAGCTTTATTTTCCCTTACAGCTTTATAGTTATATTCTTTGAAGTTATAAATGTTTAGAGAGGTAGCTAAGTGCCTGTGTACACAAATATCAATGAGATGTATATTAATGCATATAAACTCTCAACAAGACACAAAATGACATAGACTTCCTAAATCTGAACATAAGAAATTGGAAATGATGATGTTTATTTTGAGATCAGATTAATTGCATCAAGGTGGCACAGGTTCAGGCATAGCTGTGTCCAAAAATCAGATTATATTTAGGTTTGGAATATATTTTAGCACTCTAACAATATTTGTAGGTATTGTAATATTAGTCAGCAGGCCTTCGCCAAATTACTGAAATGATTTTATTTTGTTTTAAATTTGGTCTTGCCCACATGTTTGTGTGGTCCACAACCTTCAAATGCAGGCATTGAAATAAAGTTTCATGTTGAAAAATCTAGAATCTAGCTCTCAGATAAAGTGCTAACTATGGATTTATTATTTTTGTGTGTGTGCTGTATGGCGGGGTCACATTTCATTCTTTTTCCTTGTGAGCATCCCATTATTGCAGCACCATTTATTGAATTTTGTTGTTGTTGTTTGTTTGTTTTTGTTGCCATCTTTTGTTGGTTTGTTTTAGGAAGTGCATGGACTGGAAATCAAACCCAGGTTTCCTGCATGGCAGGAGAGAATTCTACAACAGAACTACCCTCACACCCTTAACTATGCATTTAAAAGGACACAAGTATGGAGTCTGGAAAGGACTTCCTTGCAAAGACAGAAGTGACCAAACTGTGACCTATCTGCTGAATCTAAACCCTCAAAAACCACGAATGATTGTAGCATTTTTAGATGAGTTTAAAGTGGAAAAAAAACATGACATTTAATATCCTATTATGTCGAAATTTATATTAGTTTTTAATCCTCAGCCTTTTGTTTATATTATCTTATAAATGGCCCTGAATCTTTTTGTGTTTTATTGTTTCCTACACATAAAATTAAAAAAAAAAAACCTGAATTTTTCTGGTTGCAAAGAGAATATAATATATGAAGTCTCTTGAAGTCTCTTCAAGCTCTAAGGTCTATGATTCTACTGGTTTTAGAACAATGACATATAAATAATTGCCTCTCTCTCTAACACCAAAGAAATAATCTTTATATTGTAAAAGAGAAAAGCTTGCTAATGTCTAAGGTTATTCTCAATGCTCAAGATTTTATAGCTGATTATAACTATAATGTTTTTGATATGTAGCCTATTTTATTTTCTTCATCCCATCTGTGCTCTTGCTTTATTATTAGTCCTTCCCTATTTACCTGAAATTCCAACAATAGTTATATTTAATCTTCTTATCAGAGGTTATATAAATAAAAGCTCATGAATGCCTGTGTTGGATGTGCCCTCTGAGGTGAACAGGAAGCCTTTATCATATGAAAATGTGAACTTTCTTTTGGATAAAGGCCTGTATTATTTTCATAATACATCCACAATGTCATCAGTGTCTTTTTTTTTCAGAACTGTCAGGTATAAAGTAATTGATAACAGAACCGCTTCACTGTAGAGAGACTTCTCTTTCTGAAAATATTCCGTAGTTACCGTCTGAAATTTAAATGAAGGAGAGATTAATGGATCAGAAGAGGAAGGCATTCCATAAATTACCCATACCATTTCCCCATTACCAGTTCCAGTGATTGGCGAATGATGCTAGATAGTTTATGCTTGCAATGATCAATAAAAGACAGTAGATTGGGAATGCTGAAGAAGTTTATTAGTTGTCTTGGTGAGTTTATTTAAGGTTCTGGAAGTCTTATTTCATGTTAGGAGAGAAAATGAAGTGTAGAAGGCTGCCTCAGGAGAGCCTGGCTTATTTTGATTTGTATTCTCTGTCCAAAATACTTCACCTCTTTGTGCTCCCATTTCAGCAACTTGAAGTGCAAGAATTATGTAAGGAGGACTATGTAAGATTATTTCAAAAGTGCATTGTACTATTCAGATGAGTATTGTAAAAAGTAGAAATATTTTAATTAATAATATATAAATCATCTTGAATTTCTTTGCAAAGAGAGATATTATGTTGAAGGTGAATTTGAGACTTAAGCACTTAATGAGTCACCTTATGAATATACATGGATACATGAGATATGTTCATCAGTTTGAAGTTTAAGCAAAATTGAAAAGCTGTAACAGTAGTTTATTGTTAAGAAATAACTTGAACTAGTCTTTTAATTCAATGTGTCATTTGAGTTGTTGTTAAATAGCCATAGTTTACTTTGAAATACAAATTAATTATCTATTACAAGCATGCTATTGCTTATATCCTTCAAAGTCTCATTAAAATGCAAATGAATCTAATTAGGTCACTGTCAGACAACATTAGTGCAGAGTCACTTCCCATGTTTTAGAATGAAAAGGTTTGGTTCTTAAATTTTATAAAACTGTTTCTGAAATAAGCGTTACTTTCAGCTTTACTTAATTGGGATTATTCTGGAAGTCTTATTGGTTCAGAGAAATAATCTCAGACAACAAAGAAGAAATTCACTCTGAAAAGACAGTGATTTTAAATTGTAACATGTAACATTAAAATATTAGAGAAAAATACTTATATTCATGATGTAAATTCTGTTTTAAATTCTTAAATCTCTAAAATGCTTGTGTATATATATTTTTTCTGTGTATTATACGTCACCACTAGAATCAAAGATTTTTATAATTTCAGCATAATTTGGATCACTAGGAATAATACTTTTATAAAACAATAGAATTAATTATAACAAATATTTATTCATACAATAGGACTTTCCTATGGCTGCATTACTTTAAGTCCCCTGCAGTGGATTTGATATAGCTCAAAAGAATATCTATTATTCACATGGCCCATCTTCACAATTTAATGAGATCACAGTATTATTTTTTATTTTAAACAGCCATAGTGAGCTTTCTTGTACAATTCAAACAACTTGACATTCTCTTTACTATTGACCATGTTTGACCGTATGTATGAACTGCAAACCTCAAGCAATGATTTGGATAATGAATAGCAAAAGGGGAAAATAAATATTGTAATACAGTTCCTGGGAATTTTAATTTGAAGGGGTTTGTTTTCTCCCTCCTGAATAATTGTTAATGCACTATGAATGAATAGATAAATTATTTGAAGGAGTCTGAGGGGTAAAGGGAATGATCAGAGGTAATAACATAGAGAGTTTGGAAGTTGAAATCAATGAGAGAAAAAATGGTCCAGGGGATTAGAAGATGTGAAGGAAGAGCAGGAGCTATTTAATACAAAGGAAAATAAAGGGTTAGCTGTTACAGAAAGGGAAATGTGTAGGAAAAGAGTTAAAAAACAGAAAAGTAGAATGAGTTAAAGAAAACAAGGGATATGGGAAATGAAGTTAATAGAGAAACTCCAACTAGAGAAGGTGAAAGAACATGTATGTCAGACACTACTGTGCATGGCTAGGACCATTATCTAGACAGACATCCTTGAGGGGAACATATAATTTCCCTTAGAGAAATAAGGAGACCAAAACATAGGAACATTAAATAATTTGCTCTGGTAAGTTGCAGAGCTGATATGAAGGCCCAGTTCTTTCTCTTTCAAAAGTACATGCCCCTTTTTTTCTAGACCTCAATCTGAGAGACATAATGGCTAATATCAAGAGTTGTGAAGGAAGAAGAGAAAAAGACCATGGATGGGGGGTTTAATATAGATTTATGTGCCTATATTATCTGTCAAAATCTTAAATAAATAAATTTACAGTATATATGAACAATGTCCAATATCTTGGTTTATTACTTTATTCTTAAGTGTTTGGTATGCTTGTTCATTCTAATAGCTTTATATTCAAATTTGATAATTTATAATGTAATTCATGCTTCAGATGTTCAAAGAAACAGTCCAGACTAGTTGCTTAAGTTTAAACCTAATTTCTGTGTCACATATTATCTTTTGAGAATTTTCAGTTAATGATATAATCCATCTTGGGTGTTGTTTTAGTTTGATAACGCTGCCAGAATGCAATATACCAGAAATGGCATGGTTGTTAAAAAGGGAATTTATTAAGTTGCAAGTTTACAATTCTAAAGGCATGAAAGTGTTCAAAACAAAGCCCTAACCAAAAGGTACCATCACTTAAGAAAGGCTGATGCCATCTGGAACACCTCTGCCAGCTGGGAAGGCATATGGTTGGTGTCTGCTGGGGTCTTTGGCTTCTGGAGACCTCTCTCAGTTGGGAAGGCACATGGCGATGACTGTGACCTTTCTCTCCTCATTTCATTAGGCTTCCCTGAGGGCATTTCCTTCTGCATCTCCAAAGATCTCTGGCTGTGTGGGCTTTCCAAAATGGTTTCCTCTTAAAGGACTTCAGTAAGCAACCCCACCTTGAGTTGGTGGAGACACATCTCTAAGGAAACAACCTAATCAAAAGTTACCACCCACAATTGGGCAGTGACAATAAAAAAAAAATTTCCCACTCATGGAAACAATAAAAAAGATCCCACCCAACAATATTGAATAAGGATTAAAGAAAATGGCTTTTCTGGGATACACAACAGTTTCAAACTGGCACAGATAATATACAGTTATAGTATAGCTCTAGTTATACTATATAACTATGGGTTAAAGCCAAGAAACAAAGGCATTGGAAGAAGGAATGTTGGAGAAAAGCAGAAAACCAAATATCTTGGGGGGAAATGGAGCTAAGAGTCAGAAAGAATAAGGAGAATATTAGACAAAAGAGTTAGAAAATAGATAGACAAGGGAAGGAAATAGGATTATTTCTTCTGGTGAAGATAAGTGTGTGATGCCCTTTAAGAACAGAAAGGGTTATCTAACAAAGATTTGAAATATAAGAATAAAAGGGGCTCCTAGGAAGAGGGACTATACCTATAGAAACGCAAATGGTCAGTATCACAGAGTAAATTATAGTGGTTCTGTCAAAAGGAGAGGTTTAAACAAGATATAAGGAATTAAACAAGTACAAATGGCTATTCTACAGTTTCTATGGCAAGGGGCTACTGGGAATAAATTTGAATGTAAAAATTTGGAGAAAATTCAAGTAGATGTAAATAAGATGACCACATTTATTTATTATTCTTGGTCCTCTGCCTTATTATAGATACACTTTCAGACTCATCTTTCCAGAAAATAAATTAACTATGTTATTGTTTCATATTTGAACATAACTGGGAAAATAGTGTTGTCACTAAAAAGCTATGATAATTAATTGATAAGGTATGGAATAAAACAAAAGATAGCTTACATTTTTTCTATTCCTTTGAAGGAGAGAGAAAAAGGTTTTGACAGAGAAATGCTTTTACTGTTCAAAGGGGACTTGTTTAGGAAACTGAACACATTAGCATTTGATGCTTGAGCTTTCCTTTCAAAGTGAAATTAAGCTAAGTAATAATATCCTTCTCTCTTCTGACTTCTTTAAATAAATACATTCAAACCTTGTATTGCATCATGAGGCTTAAAGCTTCTTTTACCTTTAATGAGACGAGGGCAAATAGAAAAGTAAAGCTGATATATTAATGAGGGAAGGGAGCAGAGAGCATAGATGGTCCCAAGATGCAATGAACTTTTATTCTTCATGACTACGTAGAGAGTTTCTTTTGTTTGCTGGCCTTGCATTTTTGTAACACATAAAAGACCATATGGACTTCTGATTCTAAAGCATTTGACTTGGATGTTTATGTTGTTTCAGCAGAAATTTGCATTTTGTTATGCTGATGTCAGTTCACAGGGATTGCATCCTCTACCTATAAACTATAAATCCAAAAGCTGATTAATTGATCAATTTCCTTTTATCCAAGACATATACTCCCTGTCTTCTCGCTATTCCTTTTGCCCGTGGACCTGTTAATTATTCCTCTCCTTTAATTGAGAAATTTATCACTTGCCCTTGTGGCTCCTTCTCCATCTTATGTTCAGCCATACTTTTAGAGGACGTGTAAATATTTATGTTAAATCATGCTTACCAAATCTGGTTGACTATCCAATCACTCCAGAAGCTGTTTAAACATACTAAGTCCTTGACTCTTTCCTCCAAAACATCTATACAAACCTCAAAAGTGGCAATCATCATGGATCTTGTTTTTTCTTATCCATACTATATCTAACCAATTTTCAGGTCTTGTAGTTTCTATCTGCTAAAAATTTCTCCTAAATGCCCAATTCACAGTCAATCCCTAGACTAAGTCTTCATTCTACTAATAGAACTATTGTAAAATAATCCTTAGGGTATTTATGACTTAAAAGTTTGATCTAGATTGCTGCCAGGTAGATCTTTCTAAAAGCAAATTTGCTCATAATTATTCTCCTTAACTGCTAAAATTGCAATTCCCTTACATAATAAGTTTGTTCAAGATTTAGATCCTGCCTGTTTGCCCAGTTTTTCCACTTTTGCTTTTCACCGCTTCTTTCCTTTATATGATAACTATACTGTGCTAGTTAATATTTCTATATTTTTCTTAGTTGATTGCACAGTGATCAGAATATATGTTGTCTCTGCTACCATCCTTTTAAAATTTATTGGAATTGGTTTTATACCTGGACACATAGTCAACTTTTGTAAATATTCTGTGTGTGCTTGATTGTATAAGTGTCTATGACATGAAGCATGCTAATTATGTTTTTGAACTCTTCAATATCCTTAGTTATTTTTTGTTGGCTTTGTGTATCAACCTTTTCAATGGTTGGGTTAAAGTCTCCTACTAGAACGCGTTTGTTAATGTCTTTTGATTATGGTAGCCTCTTGACTTTGAAAACACAAGGAAAGATATTTTAATGAAAAATTTTTGATACTGAGTCTAATAAAATATGCATTAAATATATAGGTATATGTGGAGTGGACAATGATTCTGAATGTCTAGTTTTATTCCCTCTTAAAAGTGTTCTAAGGACAGAAAAAGAGGTATTTTTAAAGAAATATCAGAGTTAAAAGGAAAAACACAGAATATAGCAACATAGCATTTTGTAGGATGGAAGGTTATATGGTAAAAAGTTACTGACTTCAGGGTTGGGGTGAGGAATGGGGAGATACTGCTGAATAGGTTCGGAGTTTCTGCTGGGGGTGATGGAAGAGTTTTAACAATAGATGATAGTGATGGCAGCGCAACATTATGAATATAATAAGTACTCTTGAATTGGATACCTGAAAGTAGTTAAAATGGCAAATGCTGTGTTGCATATAGGTTACCATATTAAAAATTTAAAAAATCCTATGTGGTTATGGGGAAAACTGAGACCAACATGATTTGAAATGAATAAATTCTCAACTGACTTTGAAACTACAGGAGCACTTATTATCCCCTCTACAAGAGGTAAAATTATAAAAATTATAAATGTGGAGAATGGAATTGAAAGAAGAGGAATAAAACTAAAGTTGTGAATGAGACAATTAGATTCCTTCACTCCTTTCTCCCACTCAACTCCCAGATAGTTACCTCCTATGAAGGATAATAGGTGAGTCAGTCAGGGAGAAACTGGTGACTCCAAGAGAAGAATCATAAAGAAACTGACACTGATGCTTTCACATCAGATGGCCCAGCCAAATCACAGTAGACCACAGTGGAGATAAACATTAAAATTTTAGGCAGCTTTGTAGTTTGCCACCATAAAAAGAGCAGGAAGGCATTTGAGGAAACCTCTGAAGCAAAAGATGAAAGCAAAAACAAAAGGAATCAAAAAAAAAAAAAAGGGAATGGAAAATCTCCAGGGAGAAGAAAATGTCAAAACACTTCATAAGCACTAAAACACTATCATCACTATCCTCAGAGATATCAGAGAATAAACAGCAAACGTAAAATGAATAGAATATTCTATAAAAATAAAGCAATCAGAAACACACACACACACACAGAGAAGAAGAAACTAGGGAAATTAAAAATAAGATGCCATAAATAGAATTCAATCCAAGATTTGGAAGACAAAATAGAAAAAAACAAATTTCAGTAACTAGAGCAAAATGACAAAGATAGACAGAGCAAGAAAGAATATTAAAAAAAAAAAGTCATTCCAGGAGATTCAAAATTGAAGTAACAGTAATTCCACAAATAGGTAAGAGAGGAAACAGAGAAGAGTGAATCATCAATTAGATAATTCAAGGACATTTCGTAGAGCTAAAGGAATGAATCTACAAATTAAAACTGGTTCCCCAGCTGCCCTGCATGCACATAATGACTGAAGTGTTTTTTTTTTATATCCAAGGAACAGTAAAGAAGCCGTGTTCCCTGAGGGGCATGGGCATGGAGAAGCATGATAGGAGACAAACTGAGCAGCCGCAGTGTCTAATCTTTCAGGAACCTGTAGACAGCAGTGAAGACTTGGGTTTTTACTAGAGTGAGATCAGAAAACATTGGAGTAGTTTGAGTAGATAATTGACAGGATTTGATCCTTTAACCCAATCAACCTGGTTGCTGTATTGAGAATAAACTGAAGAGGAGGCAAAGGTAGAGTCAGGCAGATAAATTAGCAGCATTTGCATTCATATAGTTGAGAGTAAATGGTGGCTTTATGGAGGTAGCAGTAAAGGGAAAGAATGATTGATTGGTTTATTTTGAATAAAATTTGAATGTAGAATCAATAGAATTTTCTGCTGGATTGAATGAAAGACAAGTTTAGGTTAAAGGCAACCCAAAGCTCTAGCAGTGGAGTAGAGGTAGAATTTTTTGTTTGTTTGTTTGTTTGTTTTTGAGTCATGGTGGTGAGAAGATGGTTTTAAAGATATAGATTAAAGTATCAATTAGACATCCAGTGGAGATGTTAAAGAGGCAGTTGAATATAAAGTCTGAATTCACAGGAAAGATCCAGGCTGGTGATATAAATTGGAATCCATGAGATTAGCTGATATTATGAGGGGATTGAGTGTGGATAGAAGACAGCTCCGGGATATACAACCATGGGATGGGGCAGAATCAGTAAAGCAGACTGAGAAAAGAGGGCCAACCTGGCAGGTGTTTCCTGGAATCTGAGTGAACAGTGTTTCATGGCAAGATGACGTCAAATGTTGCTGATATTCAATATAGGTGAAGAGTGGGAATTCATTTTATTCACAATTTTGGAAGCATGGTGAGAATGAAATCATGACTGTAGAGAGTTCAAGAGAGAAGGTGAAGAATTTAATTAAAATTAGCAATTCTAGGCAAAATTTATGGAGATCTACCCTAATGGCAGGAGATGGGGAAGAAGGCATATAGGAAACACAAAAGAAATGGCATGGGAACTGCAGATAAAGGTATATGTACTAAGAGAGGGAATTTTCTCTTTATAAATAGCATGTTTGTATAATAATAATAATGATCCAGTAGATCAAAAGCGGGGGGCGGGGGGGGAGTGCAGTAGAAAATGCCTAACATAGAATAGAGAGGGTGGGATGTCTTGGGCAAGAAGAAAGACTAATAGTAGTTAGAAATACATATAGTTTATTTGCATTTACAGGAGAGAAAGCAGATTTGGTAGATATAAGATACGTATGGTAGGTAGGAGCACTTGTAGTTCTCTTCTACTTATATCATTTTTATCAGTAATATAGGAAGCAAAGTCAGCTGTGAACAAGGATTGGGAACCAGCTTTTGGAGGTTTGAAATAGTGATGTTAAGGGAGTGGGAAGGTGAATTGATCAAGTAAATGTAAAATGACCCCTTGGTAGAACATGGAGTAATAAAACATTAACACTGATTATTATTCTAGCCCACAGTAGCCTATGAACTTAGGAGAAAAGATAGATGAAGAAGGTTCATATGTGTAGGAGGGTGCAAAAAGAAAAAAACAGCCAAGCAGAAAAGTGCCATGTAACTACCACACAGCATATAATTTATATAAAAAGAGGTAAATACCCAAAGAACCAGATAAGAAAGCTAACAGTGTTTGCCTCTCTTAAGCGAGGCTGTATTTTATTTTTAAATCTGGTAGAACTAATTGATATTTTACATTATATGCATAAGTAACCTTGATAAAAATCAATGTTTGGAAGATTTTTAGAAAAGGAATTGGATAAGGGAGAAAAAAACATGCTCATTCGTGTACATGCATGTAAGTAAATTATGTGTTTAGCTGTATGGATAAATAATGCAAGTGTTTATTTGTTTACACTTCATGGCCTGCTTATTCCCCAAAAAAAGGATTTGAGAGACAATCAGAATTGCCACCTTTCTATAATGAAGCATTGCTGCAATCTACAGCACATAGCCTTACATTTCAGGCAACAGCAGTATCAGCAGGAATAACCCTCCTGTTTATTGAAACATAGTAATAAGCGTTTTTGGTTTCGTTCTTTTTTTTTGGCAAAAGTCATCTGGCATTCTGTGAATTAAG
Organism: Myrmecophaga tridactyla; assembly: GCA_004026745.1. Taxonomy (NCBI): domain Eukaryota; kingdom Metazoa; phylum Chordata; class Mammalia; order Pilosa; family Myrmecophagidae; genus Myrmecophaga; species Myrmecophaga tridactyla. Next base: position 24,890 of record PVIY010006415.1, on the reverse strand, counting down.
TAAAGCCGACAAATAGCAGTGGCAATTGAGAAGAAAAATGTAGTCTTCCCCTCTATCAATTGTGGAAATAATGTGCTACATTTTCTCAGTCCCATTGCCCTAATTAACATATCAAGACCATGATCTTTTAACAAGAAGAAAATACACATGAAGTTGTCTGGGTTGCCCACTGTGAAACAATTTTTAATTTACAAGAAATTAAAGTAAAGCCTGTAGTAAACCTGTTGGAAAACGACAAGAACAATTCCCATGGTCTTGGAAAGAAAGGTCCCTTTCTGTACTCGCAAATCCAACTTTGGAGCCGATGTTTCTGCAGACGTTGGTTCCTCGGACTCATCCCCTCATGTTTAGAGCTGGGGAGAAATGTTTGGTATTCCCCTCTAGGCTCCTCTCCTGCACCGTGGTGAAGAGTACATCGCTACACACGGACGCGTGCCACAACTGTTTTTACTCTGCCAGCGTTCTGAGAGTATGAAACAAGAGCTGAATTTATCTTCTTAATATCCGCTGTGGTTTATTTTATGCCCAGAGCCTTCGTCATAATTTCAAACCAAGAACAAGGTCCTCCTGCATGTGACATCCAATGAGCCATGAAAGGCACTAATACATCCACTGCTTGGAGAGATTCCAGCAGTTACTCCACATGAGATTAGTATATAACAGATGGGACCAGGGTGACTGATTTAATTAGAATATTTTAATAGCAGAATGGTGAATGTTGTACAGCTCTATCAGTTAAGAGGAATGCCATTAAATTCACCAAAGCAATTGTTTCATTGGCAGGATATGTCAAATAAAATATATCTAGTGTAATATATATATTTAATTTGATGGAAATTCCAGGTGATGATTATGAAAATGAAGTCATTATATAGCATACAATGCTATATCTAATCTTTATGAGAAATGAACCTTTAAAGCTACTCAAATATTTATCTTGTCTTATTAATTGAAGTGTCCTGCTGCTTAAAGCCCCTTTTGCCCTAGTCACTGTTGCATTCCAGACTTTAAAATGATACATTAGATGAGGAAGTAGTTTTTTCAGTCTGTTCAGAAAGTAGACATTTTTTGAAACATAAAAGGCAGTTTATAAATATGCAGCATCTAACCAGAGTTGGTAGATTCTCTAAAGAGAATAGTAATACAAAAGTGCAATTCATAGAGGAAGATAGCATCCTGCACTCTATTTGAATGAATTTTACAAGAAAAAAGAATATGAATATCTTAATTATTGTTATTTAACCATAAAATATTTTAAGGTTTATATTTAAAGATTGGCTATTAGCCTGAAAGGTATACTTATAGCACTAAGAGTCAATATCTCTAAAAAATTATATCTGCTAATCCTGTGGATATTATGTTGTACATTAGTTCCCCAGTAGTATCTATCTTTCTAATTTGAACAAGTCCTTGTACCTTTGCTTTAGAGCAAGCCTTGGTATGATATTATGTCATATGAGAATTTATGTCAATTAGCCTTAGTAGAATCTCTTGTTCAGGCTTTGTTCAAGCAACAACGAAGAGAAAAATGCTTTTTACTAAAAAGAAATAATTTCTATTCATGTGTACCTGATACACAGCAGAAATTTCTGCATAAATTAAAATATCAACTATATTTAAGGGGAAGATGAAATGTGCAGGACCACTTGTTGAATTTTTGATTGTTTGTTTTTTTGTTTGTTTGTTTTGCTTTTTGTTTTTGGGGAAATGCATGGACCAGAATCAAACCTGGGTCCCATATGGCAGGCGAGAATTATACCACTGAACTATACTTGCACTCCCAATATTTTTGCGTAGAAATAAGATTTCAAGCTTTATCTTCTTGGCATAATGTATTAAGCCATTTCTTTTTCAACAATTTTTTTATGTATTTAATTTCATCATTCTCACTTTATTTTATAAGATATAGTAAATGCTTAGTATTTCATTTCTTAGGTTGAGTCCACAAATTCCAATGAGAAGTACAAATGTAATATTTAGAGAGCCAACTTCTACATTGCAGCAGCCAGGAGAGTTATTTGCTGCTGGAATGCAGGTAGTATCATGGAGTACTGGTGCCATGGGGGCACTTGATCAGGTGGTACTAACCTGGTAATTTTCTTAGTTTTTTTCATAGTTTTCTTCAGACCCAAAGCTCAAATTATCTATAAAATTCCTCTCACTGCCACAACACAAATAAAATTTCTCATAAGAACTTGAAACTCACGAAGCTGCATAGATGGCACATTTCTCACTTAAAGAAATGCAGCCAAGCCAAGAATTCCACTGGAAGCCTAGAGAAGTACATGCTTTTGAGTTACCTATGTTATTGCGTTGCATAGTAGTAGCTAGTAGTCACATACACCGTAGCTAGTAGTCACAGGCTTCGCTAACATTATGTAAATAACCCATAAAGACACTAATCCTTTTTGAACTTTGAACATTGGCAGTTTGTATTATTATCCATCTAAAACTAATTCTTTGAGATACAGTCTGTGTAGATACAAAAGAGTGTCAGAAAATAATACCAAACCAGTTTGAGATGAATAGAGAATATGGATACCAACAGGGCATGATAAGCTAAGAATTGCATAAATTTTTCAAGTGACAAGGACTTTTCACTAATCAGAGTCACTTTATATATTCCCTGTATTTTGCTGTATAAATATTTCTGAATCAGTTATTTAATAAACTGCCCATGATTCCAATATTGTGTTTCTAGTTATTGCCAATGAAAATTTTTGTTGAACTGTAAAAAATACAGATAAATAAGGACACAAGTTCTCATTGTGTCCTTTACTAACATTGGAAAGAGTGTGCAGGAAATACAGGTGGCCTTTTTAAATCATGCTATTTTAGGCACACCTGTCCAGTAGGAGTCTGCCACACATTACACCGAAATGATGCCAGAGAATCTCTCTTCAATATTTACTTTTTTCCTCCTCATTCAGTGATGGGTCTCTTAAATTTTTCATGCTCCATTTATTTATGCAGTAGCTCAGAATCTAAAGAGTATAATAAGAAGTCTTGTCTTCATTTTTTCGCTCATTACAAATGCAAAGATATAGACTAAAAACTTTATAGGGCATGTCAAAGATAGGGAAACAATTGGATCATTTCTTAATGCCCTGCTTAAGACTGATTCTGTGCTAATGCAATAATAAGCCATAAAGAGAGATGTGTCCATATGAAAATCACTTTTGCATTTTCCTCCTATAAAATATGACAAACAATAATTACTTATATTGACAATAACTGAAATAGGACCTGACTTTTGAGATCCTCTGTAAATGTTTATTGAATTAGTGAAGGAATTGAGCCAATCAAATATTCTGTACCTATGTGAAAATGGTGCTAATATCTGATTGTCAATAAAACCAAAGCTTCAGGCTACAATTACTGAGAAACAGCTATTAGTTGCCCTGCAATACGTATTGTCTCTCCTTCAGCCTGTGATGGAAACAATGAATTGTATTCTCACCTGTTCTGTGCAGGAAATAAACTAGAACATATTAAAATTATACCTGTTATCAGCTATCCCATACTATATCAAAGCAATTTAATAAAAAATGTCTGGGGACCTAATACTAAATATGTGCAGAATGTTTTTTAAAATGGCTGAACCCTGTCCTCATAATTGTGTATATAGGTGAGGAACAAAAACTTGAAGTTAATAAAGTAAATTTTAAAAAGTGTCATTAGATGACAAAAATAATATCAAAATGAGGATCTGTATTAAATTAATACTATGACTTTGAAAATGTGAGAGATTTTGAGTAGTCTACAGTTGTGTTCAAACAGAGTAATGTCTTGAGTGATTTACATATGGCTACTCAATCATTTAGCTAATTATTTGTAGCCTGCATCATAATTACCAGGGGATATCACATTGGGTCTATTTCAAAACTGAAGCACTTTGGAATCACAGTTCAAGAAATGAAATGTCAGTGGCACATCTAACAGAGTATTGGACGTGGCTTCTTGAGAAGCACTCCAGATATATATGCTAATATATATAACTGGATGTATTGTATAAATGCAACCTTCAGTTTCCTTTCAAGTTTTGCAAATATTAAATTAACATTACATATGTATCTGTGGGTGTGATGTATGTATATATAGACTATGTATATATATTTTGTGTGTATATATATAATTTTACTTAAGTGACAATGAAAGTCTTAAGAAGATAGAAGAATGTAAAGTTTATGATCAAATGGACACAAAAATTACTGTTTTTATGTATTGGAATGTTTTTATTGTTCAATTATTTACTAAAAGTTTAAGAAATATGCCCTAGTCACTGGATATTTAGTAACACAATTCAGAAGATAGTTTCACAATGTTGATGTGATATTGAGCCTTTTGTCCTTATGGAAAATAAAATCTATGTAACCTACTCAAAACAGTTGTGACATGATTAATGCTTGGTGCAGACAAGTGAAAAATGTTTAAGTTGAATATATAGGTCAATGCATAGAACTATATTTAAAGGGCTCCATCAATTTACTAGTTTGAGATTTTGACTATTCAATGAAGAAGCCCAAACTTGATGCTGATTTAGCCAATGTGAATGTAAATGACATAAACATCCACACAACGACTTTTCTGAAAATATATTTTTAGTGATCTCACATTGTTGAAACTAAACCATGGAAATTGAGGAATGAGTTGCCAAAGTAGGTAGTGTGTGGCAAGGGTATAATCAATGGCGTTGTAAATTACCAGTCAGTGAGATCATGATGGCCAGCTGAAAGATACAAAAGGGTAGTTGAGCAATAATCGCCCCTGTGATTTTTCAGCAATCACTGCAGTAATGCAATAGCCTTTAGTTTTCTTGAACATTGATTTAGTTTAGTGGGAATAATAGCATTGGTAAGAAAAATATCACGAATAGCTAATATTTCCAAAGTGATTACTATGTACCATGAACTTAGCACTTGATGCACACTTTCTCTATTGATTATTTCCACTAAGCATATTTTGTATTCCTATTTTTGAGAAAACAGAGGCCTAAAGGAGGTAGTTGTTCAAGATCCAAGGATTAGATAATTATAGTGATCAAACCAAGGGACTTAACATAGGGAGTGTGGTGCCCTTGTTTGCAATTACAAACTTTGAATGTTCATTCTCCTTACAATATTTCTAAGTCTAGAAATATCATTAACCAGGAGAGATCACATACCAAAACATAAAAAGTTATTGATATTTCAATGCTAATATGATGAATGGTACATTTTATTAAAACTAAAGAATCAAAATCATATGGGAAGGATTAAACATAGCTATTAATTAATGGTTCTAAAGATACTCCTAATATTTCATAACATTTTAATGTAAATAATGAACAAATTATTGCAAAGAATACATGCCCTCAACTACCCTCCCATGATCTTTTTTTGGAAGGAAGAGGTTGAGTTCACTTTTGGATCTGTATTCCCACACATATTAAACTCAACACCTATTACTGTTTAATTCAATACTTGGACACAAATGTTCTTCAGAAGAGGAAAAGCATGGAAACTAAAAAGCTCATGTACCTAATATATAGTGTATAAGTTTCCTATTGCTCCTGTAAAAAACTACAACAGACTTAATGGATTACAACAATAAATTTATTTTCTTATATTTCTGTAGTCCAGAAATCCTAACCTCAAGGCATTAATTGGTAGGATTCTGGTAAACTAATTAAGACCCACCTGGAATGGGTGGAGTCACATCTCCCTCTAATCCAAGGTTCATCTCCATGTTGGGTGAGCCACAGCTCCATGAAGATAATCTCATCAAAATTTTCCAACCTACATTATTGAGTAGGGATTAAAAGAAAAGCCTGCTTTCACAAGATGGATCAGAATTAAAACATGGCTTTTCTAAGTGCATAATCCTTTCAAACCAGCACAGTACCATATCCACAGGTTCTTTAAATTATTAGGTCCTGGACATCTTAGGAGAACATGCATTATTCTGTCTATGGAAAGAAAATAACAAGTGCAAATTATCCTAGATCTTAATTTCCTACAAAAACTTCTTTCATCCCTAAACCCACTAAATGTTAGCAGTTAGCCTCATCTGTTTCTTGAAGACCTACTCTACCCCTTATTATTGAAATAAGTTGGAATTTGGCAGAATTCCCTCATTTAAGATGCCAGTGTAGAGGTTATTTTTTAATAATAGAGATAACTGAAGCAAAAATTGGGAAAAAATGATAGTGTTGGACTCTACTGTATTTGTTTGACAGTCACCATTATCAAACTTTTAAAAAAAGAGCAGACAAGAAGTTCTGGAAAGGGCCACATGTGACTTATAGGTTTTGATTATAATCAGCTGAAGAAAAAAATGCTGGGAAGCACTCAAACTAAGAGTATCATAACATTATTCCACTGCTGTACATTCTTTAAGGTTCTGTCCCTCATATTTTTAATTTTTATCAACCATGTGTTAACAGGGGATAAAGTGTCTTTCATGACCTGCCCCCTTCTTGAGTCTTTTACTCATCTCTCTTCTACATTCTTATACTCTACACGTCGGTGTTTCTGATGCAAGCCATTTAGAGACATGGTGTTTTTACTTTTCTAATATTTGGCAAGAATTTTGAGCACTATAATCATAGTACTTTCATTAGCAAGCAGTGATATGAAAGTAGTAACAAGGATTTTATCAACATGGATCAGATATTTTTGTTAAAAAATCATGTAGTGCTCACCCTGTGCCTTATAGAAACATTATGTGTCTTGATACTAACACCTCTATAATGAACTGTGTTTCATAAAGGTTAGGCAACTTTAACTCATATTTTACCAATTCTTATTGGCTTGGGAGTTTGAACTAATATTTAACTTGAAAATTAATTCTCTTTCCACTATAGTCCACCTAAAAATCATTTAGCCTATCGCATTGATTTTACATAAGAGAAAACTGAGGAGCTGAATGCGTAAGTAATTTGCCTTTTCCCATATCATTTGCACAACTCAATTTACAAAGAAAATTAATGAAGGAGCTTCCACTAGAAGGACCAGAAGAAAATGAATACTCATAGTACCTGGATCACCTGTCTAAAAACTTTTTCTTCACTTGTTTTCTTCTAATCAAATGTGAAAGTACCCCTAGCTTAAAAGGCCAGATTTCCCCAAATCCTTTTTGAAGTCTAATGTGCATAGTCTCCCAACTCTTGAGACTAAACCCTTCTATGTTTGCTGGTGGCTTCCTGGTGGACACAGGTAGGATTTGTTGTTGTGATTGTGCTTGTTGTTTTGTTTTTGGACTCTAGCTCTAATTTTATACTAAATGATTGTTCTTTCCATTAATACGAAGCATCAAGAAATTCATTTCACAGGTTAAGTAAAACTGTAGCCTAGTCTTACTTCAAGGGTTCTTAAACTGGACTCCAATGAACCCTAAAGGGTCTGTGAATAGAATTTGGAAGGGCTCATGAATTTGGATGAGAAAAAAAATGCGTCTTTACTTTCACTATCCTTTCACTGAAATGTAACATTTCCTTTGATGTTAAATATAGGCAAGAAACCAAAATATTGCTAGTAGTTCCAGTGACTTTGTCACAATAGGAATCATATATATATATATATATATCCATATTATAATTAAGTCATTGCATATATTAAAATGTATTGTGTATATGCAACACTTTAAAATTAAAGGGGTTAATTGTTACTCTATTAATTACATATGTAGGTTATTTGTTGACAATATGTTAACCACATTAAAAATAAAGGTGTTTTACTTTGTAACCTTGTGTGTATTTTTTATAACCTTAAAAAAGTTAGAAATACATGGGCTTCACTAGATTGCCAAAGAAATCCATAGCTAAAAAAAAATTAGTAATGAATTACTAGAAATTTTCTTCTCTTTAGCTAGACACAATAAGAATAAACATAAAGCATGATCAGTTCCATTAGCTTGTTCCAATTCTATTTTCAAAGTTAACATGAAATGGGAATATGAATACCATATATGAATTACAAAATATGAGCTCCCTGGAGTTCCTTTTTTCTCTGAGAACTGGACCCAAGAAGTCAATGTCATACATCAAAAATTAGGGAAGTTATTTACTAACTACTTGAATGCCTGGTGATAAGCTTCCACTTTTATTTTCATGAGAAGCTACTGATCTAAACTTCCACAGTGCTGTTTACAGGGTAACACATCCGCTTACAATAAGTATGCTTTCTCCAAAGGCACAGCTTCTTTAGAGTTCTAGATGGCTGATGGTTTTGTGCACCATAGTATATTAAATCCCCCACATCATTTTCTCTAATTGGTAGCACCGCTTTAGTTTGAGAAGCATCAGCTTCATAAAACTGTATGCAAAATTCCAGAAGGGGAACAAAGATGAGACAAGAATAACAGAAGGAATCAAAGTTAGTGAGCTATTTTATTAGACAACAGAAGACAGCACATGGATGCAATATCCTTTAGGATTACATGAATATGGGCAGGAAACCTCAGAGATTTGCCTAAAGTTGGGTTCAGATAAAATAACTAACTGGTCTCTTCAGTTTATCTCAAAATTGAACAATAGAATTCCTGAGTATATAATGAAATAAGCTGATGTCAAATAATTAGAATTTGGCTACAAACAGGATTTGTTATAAAGTCAACGTTTTAAAAATATACCAAATTTATCAACTTATCAAATTTAGTTCAGACACTGCCCTCTGATGATATTTTATCTGTCTCAGATATATTAAATTTCTTGGAACACATGGCTATGAATTCAACTCCCATTTAGGTCAGTTAATTTCATTTTGTATTGTGGCCACAATGTAAGCCAAGGAGTCCTAAAATTGTGACGAACCAGCACTAGATTGCTATTGAACCTGGCTGGAGCTTTCTAGCCTCTAAAACCATGTAATAATAAATTGTTATAGCGGCTCAGGCTAATTGAAATGGATGAATTTGGACTCAGCATCATAAGCAAAAACATAAAACATGTCATTTATGGACAATAGTCATGTTCTTCTCTTAATAGCTACCCTTGAAAGTTTGTTAGGTTGTAGGTCTATGTTGGCTGTTGATTGGGACTTCAGTGGAGCTTGTTGGCGGACATCTCTGTGTAGCTTCACCATGTAGTTGCTTGTGGTTCCTCACAACATGGATGCCTGTGTTCCAAGTAAAAGTATCCAAGAGAAAGGGGCAGAAATTGCATTGCCTTCTATTATTTAGCCTCAAAATCATATTATATCATTTGTAATGTTCACCCCATCCTGAATCAAAAAGAAAAAACACAGATTCCGCCTCTTGATGACAGGGGTATCAAAGTTACAAGTAAGAAGAGCATATATAATGAGAGTAATTTTTGCAAAACTCTTTGGAAAATGACACCTGGAACACCCACGTTCTGGGAAATTTGCTTTCTTGAGTGCCTTAAGCTATGTTTATCAGAATTTTCTAAAGGTTCCTTCAAGAAAATAGCTCTTAACTATTTTATTGCTCTGGCACCATATTTAATATGAAGTTTATCTACAAGTTTTGACATCCAGGGCAATGCAGGGAAATACAGAAGACCTCTCTCTATTCTCAGATAGAATAAATTTATTCCCATAAATCGAGATGAGGTTTATCCTTCTCCCACTATACTGAGGGGATGCAAGAGTTGGGTCTTTCCTCAGGTACCATCACCCGGTGAAGACTAGCAATTTCTCTGGCTCTTTTCTTCCCATCATATTGGAAAAATATCTAATGTATCCCCATAAGGGCTTCCATTTTCTGCTTTGATGTGTGTGTCTTTGTGTTATAAATGGTCAGTCTCTGAATCCTTGAAATATTTGAAACATTTTCCCTCCTTCCAAATCAAAAGACCATTCATGTAAATCATGGGCTATATTTAACAGTACAATTATAATAATGTTATTTCACCATTTGTCATAACAAATATACCACAATAATACAGGGTGTTAATAATATGGAAGATTTTTATGTAAATATACAGCTTCTTTAGTAACAAAGAAAGGGTATTCAAAACCTCCCAAGCCATAAATTTTTAAATCCTGTGTTGGAATTCAAAGCCAAGAATTTGATTATTTGTTCATATTTTGTACTCAATGCTCTTTCTTCTCAGGGGCAATAAACTCAGTATTATTTTAATGGTGAAGGAATCTCAGAGTAGAAAAGAACTAGAAAAAGGAAAAATCAGTTGAATGATATTTCATACTACTATTCTGCGACCTTTGCATATGACATATTGGACAATTATATACTTAATTGTACAGAAAAACCATAAACTATTGTGATGATTAAATTCATGTTTCAACTTGGCCAGGTGATGGTGTCTGGTTCTTTGGTTAAGCAAACACTGACCTAATTATTATTTTGAGGACATTTTGTGGACTTAATCAATTAGTTGATTGCATCTATGGCTGATCACATCTACAATCAACTGAAGAGATTGCCTTCAAAAATGAGAGAAGTTTCAAGGCATTAAAGGAAGACATTAAAAGGAAAAGTGATGATTTTAATAGTCATGAAAGAGAATTTTCATCTCTACTTCAGCCAACCAGCTTCTCCTTGGTAATCCATTGAAAACTTTCACCAGAGTTCCCAGCTTGCAGCCTGAATTCAATTCTATGGAATTTGAACTTTTGCATCCCCACAGTCACATGAGAAGATTTTTATAAAAATGTCATAAAATTTACAATTACCTCCTCTCAATTCTTTCACTAAAGAACCCTAAGTAATACAATTCTCTTGACCATTTTACTTTCTATCACATTTGGTAATGAATAAGCTTTTTTAACTAATTGTTATTATCAGTAAATCAACTTAAATATATTAATCTAGTTCAAAGAGATGTGTTAATAATATCCTTTCTGGTTTTAATAGTTTAAAATATAATGAAATGACCTCTATTTTCTGTAAATATTCAGGTTATGCCAGAATTCAGGGAACCCCAGTTCACTATACTGATCAATTGTAATCAAGTTTATGACTGCAATTCAATCTAAACAAGAAATATTTAGTTAGAGTTGATTTTTGCCTTACATCATTCTTTTATGATAAAATTTGATGTGACTTCTTTGTTTTTTTTTTACTGGTGGTTTGGCATGGCATTTTCTTAATATATGAAATATCGTCATATTCAAATTTAACTAAGAATAGATGTAATACACGCCTTGCCAATTGGATGGGTTTATGCTAAAAGTAAATATTAACTGGGTGGTGTGAAGGTGGCTCAGTGGCAGAATTCTCATCTGCCATGCTGGAGACCTGGGTTTGATTCCCAGTGCCTGCCCATACCAAAAAAAAAAAAAAAAAGTAAATGTTAATTAATAAGTCATAACAGTAGAAAATCCATGGAATTATCCTAAGCCTCAAAATTGATTATTTTGCCACTCTTTATAATAGTCTGCCTATATAAGATACGTGAGGATAAAATCTCTGTGATTATATTATTTAAATAGGTTCTTACTTAAATACAAAGCAGATAGTTATAGGTATAAACATGGAGGCTGTTTAGTCCAATCAGAAAATGCAGTTTCTAGAAATGTTTCTTCTATAGCAGAGGAGAATATACTCAAAACTACTCTACTAATATAAAGTAAAAGATAATATTGAAGAAAACTCAAGAGAGTTCTGAGAAAAATCTGGAAGAATAAGGAAATGAAGTGTTTATTGGACTTTTTGTTACACTGAATATCAACTTGCAGTGCTATCAAACAGAGAAAGATAAGGAGAGAATAGAGATGTTAAAATACATAAAAACAAAACACTCGATTAGTTAAGTGAAGTGAGGGATTATAGTCAGTGATGCATTTTCTAAAGTAGCAATTCATATTATATTGTTTTCAGAACTTTGAGGTACCTTTTTCACTCTCATGGTATCTGGTAGGTCAAAACTATTTCAAAATAATAAGAAATTATTTGCCTTTCTCCGTGTGTTGATATTTGCCTGATGGTGTGAAAGCAATATGGGTAAAACTGCTGGTGCCTTAGCATGAATCAAAGCAATTGCATCAAACCCCTAGCAGTCATTGCATTCTTCACAGCCATGAACTTGTAGAGAAAAACAAACAAAATAAAACTTCACTCAAGAATGATCTCAACAAAGGAGTAAAAATGTTGAGTTTTATTAAACCTCAATTCTCAAATGCACACGGTTTTAATATTACATTCGATGAAATGAGAAGTACTCGTAAATCACTACTCCTGCATAACGAAGCATGATAATTCTCCCCAGGGAAAAGCACTTGGGTAATTGGGTTGTGACCAGAACTAGCTGCTTTTTCCATGGAATATAATTTGTTATTGATAGAAAAACATGGTTATCCAGAGTCAGGTATTTAAGAGACATTTTCTTGAAAGATAGATTTAAGCCTGTCCTTTCAAGACCAACATCTGATAGTGGTGGTTTTGCTAATGATGAAATTCAGGCTTTCAAATGAAAATAAGACATTTGCAAACTTTGTATCCACCACTTTGAGATTCACACATTCTAATCCAGAAATACTCTTCTGTTGGGATTGGTGGTGACATAAATGAATCTTATTTCTAATATTGTATAATGAGATATGTCAACGTTTTAAGTTCTGCAGTAAATCAATACTTTAGAAATCACTAGTGCATGATGTTGCAAAATCATGCATGGGTAAGTGATCCATTTAAGCACAAAATAAATTAATGGATTTTAATGAAAAAAAAAGCCAAAAATCATTTGTGAGGTTTTCTGATTCCTTATTTCAACTTGTATTTGAGAAATTACGACTTGTCTAGATTTGGTATATTATTAAAGAAAAATATCCTCAATTATCTGAAAAAGATTATAAAAATATTATTCTCTTTTCCAGCTACATATGAGACTGAATTTATTCATATACATTAATCAAACAAAATATTATAACTCAAAGAATGCAGAAGCTAATATGAAAATCAAACTATCATGTATTAAGACAGATATTAAAAAGAGTTGCAAAAAAATGCAAAACAATGCTCTTGTTTTAGTTTTTAGTTTTTAGTTTTAGAAAATATGGTAAGTTTTCATGAAAGCATTCAATTGTTATTTTAAAAGATTTCATTAATAAATATTTTTATACTTCCTATATTCAATTTCTGATTAAGTGTCAATGGATATAACCCACATAAAACTTCTTCGGCGCAGCAATACTTTTTAAAAGCACAAAGTGGTGCTAAGACCAAAATATCTGCAAACCACTCTGCTCACTCTATTTTTTTCTTGTATATTTGTGAGGAAGATATTTGACATATTTAAACTACGTGCCCCCGCTCCTTCCTGGATATTTTTTCTATCCTTGATTCTTATAATATTATTTTCCTCCAATTTGAATTATGTTCCTCTCATTACTTCTTTCTAGTTTCTTCTCCATATTTAAAAGTTTTTGAGTTTCTGAAGGTTCATTCCTAGCCTTCTACTATTTCTTCAGTAAATTCTCCCGGGATGATAACCAATCTGCACGCCTGTGTATCTGTACTAGGAATGTCAAGGACTATAAGGCAATGGCTGCTCTTTACCTGACAATTTCCCTGGAGTCCTGTTTTCTATGAGTAACCCTGAGATGAGGGGAACTCTTTCCCTTCACAGTGGGAAAACTTGCCTCTGTTGAGTATAAAACTGATCGACGCCTCAAGCTTAATGTCCCTCTCCTGTGCTGCAATGTACTGTGTGTGCAAGTACCCATCATGAGCATCTTGTGTCACCCCGTGGGATTAGGATGCCATGGAGAACTGATGCAATTGAGTGGAGTACTACTACTGTCTGTCTCTTAACCAAGTACCTTTTTCCTTGGACAGCATCTGTGAAATTGGCAGGCCAATTTCTTAGCTTATAAAGTGGATAAAGCCTTAGCCCTTGCCTCTTCCTCCCTTATGATTTCCCCTAACATTTAGAGTGATGACACCACAATTTATTATTTTAGCCAGGATGACTCCCCAGCTCCAGATTGCTTACTCAAACAAATGAAAAAAGGCACAGATCATGCCCTATTGGCCCAGAGTCTAATTATATCAGATGATTAAGTTCCTCCACGACACTAAGTTTCTAGAAGTGGGAATCATGCCATTTAGTTCTACTGTATTCTTTGAGCCCTATATTTGGTATCCAGTCATAGTTAAACTTCAGTAGGTCCTCATTAAGCACAGATTATCGATAACCTTTCCTCCTTTGGTGCCACAGAACCTAAGAATTCCCAAGCAGTAGTTCATAAAGTAAATCATTTTCTCAGATCCCACGGTTTCTTTATTTTATTTTTTGTCTTCCATCATTTCTAGAGAAATAATTAATTTAGCTTGAGCATTTTTCACAAATTTCAGTCCCAGCCCATAGCCTTTTCAACAGTGTACCCCTGAGAGAGGCTGGAAACTTACTTGAGCAGAAAGCTAAAGCCAGGCCTTCTGTTCAAAATGTGACATCTTGGCTCCCAGAGAGAGGTCAGTGCTCATGTGACCAAACCTTTCTGTGGACCCATTACCTTTTAGCAACAATGAAAATACAATAGTCCATATCATCACTTTATAGCCATAGTTTAAGAATTTTCACTTTTAATATTTTCTTTAGTGAAAAAAAGTGACTTTAATATCATAATTAAAACTTTGATAAGGCCACGATGGCTTTGCAGGCAAAGTTCTCACCTGCCATGCCAGGGACCTGGGTTCAATTTCCAGTGCCTGCCCATGCAAAAAAGAAAGCTTTGATAGTGTCTCAGTAGGGCTTTTGAACAAGTTCAGAGAGTTTTCTGGTAATCTGAACCAGATATTTAACATTTTCTACCATTTTATTTAAGGTAATTTCCATTATCCATGTGATAGATAACAACTCCCAAATTATGAAAACTACTGCTTTATCTAAGTGCCTTTAAAATATTGTTACCCATACAATGGGATTTCCCCCGTGTATTGGAAAGCATAAGGAACAAATTAACTTTATATATAATTGCAGTCTAAATTCTAAGAATTAAGCCATTAAAAGTGCACGAACTTCACAATAAAAGTAAAAAGAAGTCAAATGCATCCATAATTACCAGGATATTTATTTATAGGTCAATATTTAAGCACTGGCAAATGCTGAACTATACATTCATATATCTGTTCAATAATTTTTTTGTTCCAAACCATTCTTACTTGTTTAACTACTTCCTAAACCTAGGTTATATTTTCAGTTGTTGCTTGTTTTTAATTTTGGCAATTTTTCTCATTCTAAGCTTATTTAACTGCCAAACTAATGGGCCATATATCCTTTATTCCTTCTCATTTTGCTGCCAAGTTGGGTATTTCTCTGTCAAGTTCTAGTGAATTTAGTAAAGTTGTCCTAGAGTACCAGTTAATATCTAAGTTTTGCTTCTTAGTTGAGCATGCCTTCCAATGTATTTACTGATTTTGGCCTATATAGGAGCAAAAACATTTCACAGGCTTAAACTCCCACAACTCTATTTAATGCATAGGAGAATTGTTTTGGGAGGAGAGAAAATTTTACAAAATAAACTACATGCTGACTGTGTGAATGCATACAAATTTTAAAAGTGAGCTAATTGGGAAAGCTAATTACAAAGTAAAAGATTAAGAGACAGGAATAAAATCACCATTGAAGACATTCCGGAAATTTGACACCAAGGGACAACTCTTCATACTTCCAAATGCTAAGTACTAATTCAAAATGTAAGGGATCATATAACAGTTCACTCTCATTCCTCAATATAGTTAATGATTCTTTTTTCTTTGTAGGAGAATTTTTATTTTAAAATCTATTTAAAAATTTAAATTGTCATAGAATTCAAATTGATTTCTTCTTTTAATTTCTTAATTTGGTTAATGTAGTATGTTGAAAATCAAGAATAACAATAATATTTTTTTACTCTAGTTTGTGGTCTTTCTGATGCATTACTGTCTGTCCATCTGTAGAAATCATTATACCAATTTCCTATGAATTAGTGGCCTTCAAGTGTTTTGCTCAAATATTCTATAAAATGATTAAAACAAATAGCCCTTTGAGCATTTTTAAATTGACACAAAATTTCATATCATAATGTTGAACAGTTAGTAAATATGCAATTTTAACATAACGGATATTTTAAATTCTTAAATACATTATTTTTCAAATTGTAGCTCGAAATTTAGCTTTCTCATATTTCAGAAAATGTCTTCCATATAAACCTCATTGATAAAGGTAGGCATTGTTTTTAAACTTAACCTTCAAATGAGATTTATTTTATGTCTCGATATCCTGACTTCAGTTTTCATTGCAAATAAATGCCATAATACTCATCCTCGTGATAGCATGAACAATGTCTATCAATACTAAAATCTATAAGGAATGAGATTTAGACTTGATAAAACTATGTTAAAACTGACATAAGGCACATGTTGACAATGATGGAGTCTCCATTCTGAATGACTGCATGGAAAAGAGCTACCCAGCTACTCTATTCACCTACCTAGCCCCACTATGTGATCAGGAAACTTTAATTGGGTGCCAACCATTATGCATTTTGTCTGTAAATTTTATAGAAGTTTGCTTACCCTAACTAATGTAGTGCAAGACTTCTCCCATTCTAATCATACTATTAAGGTTTCTAAAAATACGCTCTACTGTAGCAACATAAAGAGCTATTGGCCGCACTTTCTCAAGATCATATAAAGGTTGTTTCCTTAACTATTGCATATACGCACTTGACTTGTATTGAAAATTCACTCCTTCTAAGGCTATTTCTTTGACTAAATGTCTCCCTGCTACAATAGCTGAGAGTCAAATTATCTATTTGCTGCCTCCATTGGTGTAGCTCTTTAATTGTTTTATACCCAATTACATGCTTGGCATATAGTAGATTTTCAATTGTGAATAAAAATGAATGAGTGAATAATGATTAACTAAGGTCAGGAATAATCCATCATGATTCTAAACACAAACCTTGTGTTCAGCTCATAAAGCTTGATAATTTATACCAAAGCATTTACTACAATGTTTGTTTCAATCATTTTGTCATTTCTCTTTTTTTCTTTGGAAGCGTAGATAGGAGACCATCACACAGAACAGGCTAATCTTTCAAACCAGTTGCAGCTCTTTGTGAGAGGGTATCAAGGAAACATACCAATAATCATATCCCCGGAAAATATTGCCTTTCCTCATTTTTAAGATAAACACAGATGATCAAAGAACGCAAGAAAAAAGATTTGTGACAATGATATTATGATTCCTTCTCCATCACAATGTCTCAGGGCTTCTCTTTCCTAATAGAAACCTTCCTTAGAAAGGTGCTGTTATTGCATGCAAAACATTATTTTTGTTAAAATAGGAACAACTGTAAAATTCAACCCACTTAAAAACAAAATAAAATCTTTCATGGTCAGTTATCTTTTCAGAATGACATGTAAATTATTTTTATATTCTATATTATTAGAAAATATTATGTACCTCAAAACATTGATTTATACCACACATTAAACTTTAAGAAAATATTCAATGGGAAAAAAATCTTAGCAGATATGTGAGCAAACATCTATAAGTTTGTAGTCATGTAATAAATTTTTCTTGGTTTTCTCTAACATATTTCTCTTTCTCTCTCTCTTTCTTTCTGCTTTCTCTGTCACTCTTTATGTATTGATACAGATATACAGATATAGATATATAGATATAGATATATCAAAGCTTTATTATTTGCAAACCTCAGTTCAATAAGTTGGGACGTTGAAAAATAGATGACATGACACTTTAAAGATATGTAATCTTATGGAAAGATAAGGCATATAGCAAAGCATGCATGTATGAGCAATTAAGAAAAACAGATAAGCATATTAACAAAGTTAAAATATGGTTATGCACATATTTGGAGTTTTTCTAATTTGAAAAATTGCATGAAGATAGGAGGAAGTAGTTCTGGGTTAGGCTATAGTTAGATGTGGATCAAAAGAAAGGATAACCTGAAATGGATAATCTTGAACACAGATGTATAGGTTACAAGTGATCTCATCAATAAGTCTCACTTGTGATGGGTTTAGACCCAGCAGAATGGATTCGATTTAAGAAAATGTTTTTCTGGGGCACATAACAGCTTCACACCACTATAGGGTATTAGATTACTTTGCAATTCTAAAAATTGACACACACACACACAAACATACACACACACACAAACATATATATATATATAATGTCATCACAGATTTCTGGTCATTTTGGTAATATCCAGAATGCAGAAGAAAATAATTGGAAACATCCTAATTTAGGGTAACATGATTAGTATGCAATAATGAGGTAAGCTGTTATAACAAAAATGAGTAAGAGATATAACAAAATATGTGTTGGACTTGCAGTTGTGCCACTTAATGTATGAGCTTTGATAAGTTATTTGAATTTTCTAATAATTAGTTTTCCATTTTTAGGTGAGAGAACTTTTTTAAAAATGACTTATTTAGTTTACAATGTTCTTAAAAAGGATCAAATAAATTTTTAAACTTTTTATTGTGAATTATAACATATATAAAAAAGCAATAAATTTCAAAGCACATTATAACTAGTAGTTATAGAACAGATTTCAGTTTGGTGTGGGTTACAGTTTCAAAATTTTAGGTTTATCCTTCTAGCTGCTCTAAGACACTGAAGACTAAAAGAAATATCAATACAATAATATCTATAACTACTAGTTATAATGTGCTTTGAAATTTATTGCTTTTTTATATGTTATAATTCACAATAAAAACGTTTAAAAATTTATTTGATCCTTTTTAATGACACAGCAGTCATACTCATTTGTTAAATCTATCATCTCTGTTATAACTCCTCCTTCTACTTTGATCTTTCTCCCAATCTTAAGGGATATTTGGACTATGTCCTTTCTATCTTTTTCATATTGGAAAGGGCTGTCAATAATATGAGATGGGGGGTGGAACTAATCGATGTTCTGGAGAGGCTGGGCCCTCAGGATTTCAGGATTTCTCTGGCTTAGGAATCCATGTGGAAACCTAGGTTTCCGGAAAGGAATCATAGTGCATGGAGCTTTTGTAGATTTTCAGATAGAGCCGTAGGTGTTCTTTAGGGTTGGCAGGAATGGTTTTGGTTGGAATTTGGCAAACCTGGTAAATAGCAAAATCTAGCTGAATCTTGTATAAGAGTAGCATGCAGAACAGCCTCACAACTCTATTTGAACACTTTCAGCCACTGATAATTTTGTGTTTTTAGAATTATTTTCCCCCATTTGGTTAGGCTGGCATTGTGGATCCTTTGGTGCCAGGCCAGGCTCATCCCTGAGATTCATACCTCATACTGCCAAAGAGACTTTCACCTCTGGATGTTGTGTCCCACATAGTGGTGAGGGCAATGATTTCACTTGCAGAGTTGGGCTTAGAGAGACTGAGGCCACATCTGAGCAACAACAGAGGTCCTCTGGAAGTAACTCTTAGGTATAACTACAGGTAGGTTTAGCTTGTGTTCTAAATAAATAAAATTCACAAGAGAAAGCTTCAAGATCAAGGGCTTGGCCTATTGACTTGTAAGTCCCTAACATTTGAGGCAGTATCAGGGGTTTCCCGGTAGCAAAGATTAATAGTTAACTAGGTTTTTTTTTTTTTTTTCCTGTCCCTCAAGGGACTTTGACAATAGTTTTTAATAATCTGGTCAACATACTCTGGGATGGACCCAGGCATTACATTAAGTTATACAGAATTACAAGCCCTCATTCCCATTCTGGGCTCCATGTGTTTAGGTGGCTTAAATGATCTATCCAGACAGGTTGAGTTAGATTATGTACTTCAGAAAATTTAAGTTTTGGACAAAATATACATCTCTTTCTTTGATTTCATTGGATCGGTGAAGTTCTAAAATGCAGATAATGTCCTTCTCACCCCTGTATTCTGATTTGCTTTAGTCCTGACTTGATCAGCTTCTTCGGTATCTCTATTGAAGCCTAATCTCTTTTTTAATTTCTTTAACAGTTGTTGTATGTGGCAATGCTGACTTTCAGACCTGTAGAAATCCTACTCTGAGTTTTAGGTGTCACACAGGTACCCAAAGTTCCAGGGAAATACCACTTTATATATATATAAAGTGCTATATATATATATAGCATAGCCTCTCAAAATCTAGAAATAACAACTACGGCTCCAGAATAACATGACTTCTGCAAAGTTTACAATCTACACTCCAATTTTCTTATAATTATTTTTTAAAAGAGACCATAAAATATTTGCTTTTTCGTTTCTGATTTATTTTGCATCACATAATGTTCCCCAGGTTTATTGACCTTATTCATGCCTCACGACTTTGTTTCTTTCTATAGCTGCACAATAGTTAGTCATACGTATTTACACAGTTCACCATTCCACCTCTCAATCAGTGTAACCTTCAGAAAACTCCATCCATTTGGCATCAGGTATAATGTCCAAAGGCAACGATCCATGTCTCACATTATCCTCACTTAGTAGTATACTCATCAACACATTCAGTCTTAGATAATTTTCATTGCAACTAACAGAAAAATAACTAATAATCACACCCTCACCAATAGAAAATCCAAACCTCGTCTTTACTCTTGTCTCTCCCTCCATTATTTACCCCTGCTATTGCTGTGGTACTGTTGTTGTCTTCCTGTTAAACATAGACCATAATATGCAATAGTAGTTTTCCCCTATACCCCAATGTTATACTCTTTGTACAAGATTCATAACTTTGAAGTAGTTCATGCAAGAACTCATTTATATTTGTAGTATTAATTGCTGGGATACATGGCTCTATACAACCCCTTTTAATAATTTTTACCTTCAAAATGGCAATATTACTTATAGATCTACTAATGAACTTCCTTCATTTCTACATATTCCTTTATATTTAAGTTCAAACTCATTAGCTAACCATTCATTCTACCTTCTGTGTACCTCTAGGTCCCCTAAATTCTTTATTATAAGCCTCTGAGTTTACGTTTACCAAGGTCATAAAAACAAAATCATACAGTATCTATCCTTTTGCGTTGGCTTATTTCATTCACCATTATATCCTTAAGGTTCATCCATGATGTCATATGCATCAGGGGTCCATTTTGTCTTACTCTGGCATAATACTCCATCATATATATATAAATGTGGTATACACACACACACACACACACACATATATATACCACATTTTGTTTATCCACTCATATGTTGATGGACATTTGGATTGTTTCCACCTTTTAGAAATTGTGAATGATGCTGTTTAAATATCAGTATGTAAATGTCTGTTACTGCTTTCAGCTCTTCTATGTACCAAGCAGTGGAATTGCCAGGTCATAGGGACACTAGATATTTAGTTTTGTAAGGAATCACCAAACTGTCTTCCATCATGGCTGTACCATTATACATTCCCACCAGCAATGCATAAGTGTTCCAATTCCCCACATTCTCTCCAACATTTGTAGTTTCCTGCTTGTTTAATAGCATTCATTCTTTTAGATATGAGGTGATACCTCATTGTAGTCTTGATATGAGACTCCCTTCTAGCTAATGAAAATGACCATCTCTTCATGTGCCTATTAGCCATCTGTTTTGCTCTTCAGAGAAATGTCTGTTCATATTTTAGCCCATTTTATAATTGGATTGTTTGTTCTTTTGCAGTTGAGTTGTATGATTTCTTTATGTATACGGGATATCAAACCTTTATCTGATATGTGATTTCCAAATATTTTCTCCCATTGAGGTGGCTGCCTTCTCAGCATTTTGATGAAGTCTTTTGGCATACAGAAGCATTTGATCTTGAAGAGTTCCCATTTGTCTACTTTTTCTTCTGTTTGTACTTTGGGTATAAAGTTTAGGAAACTATTTTCTATTACTAGGTCTTGAAGAAGTTTACCTGTATTTCCTTCTAGGACTCTTTCCACTTTGAGTTAATGTTTGTATATGGTATAAGGTGAGGGTCCTGTTTCATTCTTTTGGCAGTTGATATTCAATTCTCCTATGCCTACTAATTGAAAAGACTCTTTTGTCCTATTTGGATTTCTTGTCAAAGATCAATTGACCATAGATTTGGTTGTCTATCTCCACACTCTTGATTCAGTTCCATTGGTCAATACTTCTGTCTTTGTACCAGTACTATGATGTTTTGACCACTGTGGCTTTATAATAAGCTTGAAAATCAGGAAGTGTTAATCTCTCCACTTTGTTCTTCTTTTTTAAGGATATTGTTAGCTATTCAAGGTCTCTTTCCCTTTCAAATGTATTTGATAACTAGCTTTTCCAGGTCTTAAAAATAGGTTTTTGGAATTTTGATTGGTATTGTATTCCTATCCATGAGAAGGGAATGTCTTTCCACCTATTTAGATTTTCTTTTATTTCTTTTAGCAATGTTTTGTAGTTTTCTGTATACAGATCCTTTGCATCTCTGGTTAAGTTTATTCCTGGATACTTGATTCTTTTAGTTGCTATTTGGAATGGTATTTTTTCTTTAATTGACTCCTCAATTAGGTCATTGCTTCTGAATAGACAATATTTATTTTTTCTCTTATACTGCCACTTTGCTGAATTTGTTTATTAGCTCAAGAAGCATTCTCATAGATTTCTCATAGATTTCAGGATTTTCCAAGTATAGTATCATATCATTTGCAAATAATGAATGTTTTACTTTCTTTTTCTGATTTAGATGTCCTTTATTTCTTTTTATTGCCTGTTTGCTTTAGCTAGAACTTCTAGTACAATGTTGAAAAGTAGTGGTGACCGAGGGCCTCCTGATCTCATGCGTGGTCTTTTTTTTTTTTTTTAAATTTGCATATGGGCAGGAGGCACCAGGGATCGAACTCCAGACCTCCAGCACGGCAGGTCGGAGCCCTGCCTGCTGAGCCACAGCAGCCACCCTCATGTGTGGTCTTAAGGTGAAGATTTTCAGTCTCTCACCATTGAGTAGGGTGCTGGATTTTTCATATATGCCCTTTATTACATTGAGGAAATTTCCTTTGATTTCTACCTTTTGAAGTTTTTTTTTTATTAGTAAAGAATGCTAAATTTAGTTGAATGCTTTTTCAGTATCAATTGAAATGATTATGTGATATTTCCCATTCAATTTGTTAATGTGCTACATTACATTTACTGATTTTCTTGTGTTGAACTACCCTTGCATTCCTAGTATAAACCCCACTTGGTCATGGTGTATAATTCTTTTAAGGTATCAGTGGGTTTGATTTGCTACTATTTTGTTGAGAATTTTTGCATCTGTATTCATTAGGGAAGCCGGCCTGTAGTTTTCCTTTCTTATAGCATCTGGTTTTGGTATTAGAGTGATGTAAGGTGTATAAAATGAGTTAGGTAGTGTTCCTTTTCCATCATTTTTTTGGAAGAGTTTGAGCAGATTGGTGTTAATTCTTTTTGGGATGTTTGATAAAATTCCCATATGAAGCCATCTAGCTCTGGTTTTGTTTGTTTGTTTGTTTGTTTTTATAGGAAGATTATTGATGACTGATTGGATCTCGTTACTTGTGATTGTTTTATTGAGATCTTATAATTCTTTCTGAGTCAATGTAGCTTGTTTGTGTATTTCTAGGTATTTGACAATTTCATTTAAGTTTTCTAGTTTGTTGGTATATAGTTGTGCATAGTATCCTAATTATGATTTTTTTTAAGTTTCTTCAGGGTCCATGGTAACAACCTCCCTCTCACTTCTGATTTTGTTGATTGTATCCTCTCTCTCTTTTTTTTTCCTTTCTCAATCTAGCTAGGGGGCCAATGGTTTTATTGATTTTCTAAAAGAACGAACTTTTGGTTTTATTGATTCTTTCTATTGTTCTTTTTTCTTCAATTCATTTAATTATGCTTTAATCTTTGTAATTTCTCTTCTTCCAGACCTCCCTCTCCTGTCTTTTTTTTCAGCCAACAAATCTTCCTTGAGTATTTCTAGGGCTGGTCTCTTGTTGACAAATTCTCTCAGTCATTGTCTGCCTCTGAAAATTTTAATCTCCTCCTCACTTTTGAAGGACAATTTGGCTGGATACAGAATTGTTGTTGGAAGTCTTTCTCTTTCAGGATTTTAAATATATCATACCACTGCCTTCTCACCTCCATGGTGCCTATTGAATAGTCAGAAATTTCATGTGGTTTCCCTTGTATGTAATGAGTCACTTTTCTCTTACTGCTTTCAGGATTTTCTACTTCTCTTCAATATTTAGCAGGTTGATTTGTAGGTGTCTTGGAATAGGCATATTTGGATTTATTCTATTTGAGATTCATTGGGCTTCTTTGATTTGCATAATTATGTCTTTTATACGAATTAGGAACTTTTCCCCCATTATATCCTCAACTAATCTTCCTAGCCATTTACTCTTCTCTTCTCCTTCTGTGACATCAATGATTCTTGTACTTGTGTACTTCATGTTGTCCATCATTTCCCTGAGATCCAATTCAAAACTTTCCATCTTTTTTTGCCATTTGTTATTTTGTACATTTGAATTCAATAGTTGTGTCCTCTACTTCACTTATTCTTTCTTCTGCCTCTTCAAATCTACTGTTCTGTGTATCTAGTATGTTTTTTTAATTTGGGCTACAGTACCTTTTATCTCTCCATCCGCATTTTTCTGCTTATTCTTTCAAATTATTATTTATGTTGTTTTACTTTCTTCTTTATATCCTCTATTTCATTAGCCAACCCATTGAATTTATTTGATAGAGTTGTATGAACATCTTTGATTAGTTATTCCGAGGTCTGTGTCTCCTCCAGTGTTTGAATTTGGTCATTAGGCTGGGCTATATGTGTCTGCATCTTCATATGCTTTGTGATTTTCTATTGACCTCAAGGCATTTAGTTATCTTGATAGGATTACATTGCAAGTTGATTTCCCTCAGTCATCTATGGCTTTGTATTTGTGGGACAGGCACAGGGTGGAGTTCAGGACTTGAGGTGGGGTGCAGACTCAGTGCAGAGCAGACTCAGTGCAGAGCTATGCTACACTGATGCCTGGGAGCATGGAGTGTGGGGTTCAGGGCAATGGGGTGTGGTGTGG
>PVIY010006414.1:0-87839 GCA_004026745.1 Myrmecophaga tridactyla | reverse complement strand
GAAGTGTAACAGTTATAAAACATTAGGGATCATACTACATGGCAATCAAATACATAAATCAAAAACTCCTAGTAATACAAGAACTTGTTAAAAGCACACCTTTCATTAAACATTTCTATTATGCTTAGTATTTACCAGGTACTATTCTAAGCACACACACGAATATAATCAACAAACTTAATAGATTTGTGTATATATAAAAACATCTCTTTCAAGAGGAGTTGTGGTCGGCTGACTTGCAAAAGTGTACCATTAGCCACAAGGGGGAGTAGGGCAAGGGGTACGGATGGATAGACATACACTGATTTCCACCCAGTCGATGGGAGAAATTACTCAACCAATTGCCACTACATCTGCAATGCTTCAGGATCTACAAAGCCCTATCCACAGAGGATCTCATTTGATTCCAAAAACAAATGGGTGTTGGCACAGCTGATGTTATTCTTCCCCATTTTACCCAATAAGAAAACCTAGGCTCATGAAATTCAAGTGATTTCCCAAAGGTCACTGCTTTCCATTCTAGTGATATCTGCCTGTTGAAGAAATACCGGTGTGCATTTTTTCAAGAAATCCTCCCCAAATGTCTCAATCAGAATTGATTTCTTCTACATTTCCATAATAGTCTGCTTAAAACTTTATAGCAGTTATTAAACTATAACTGTCTGACCCAGAGTAGAGTTTTAAGACACATGCCTATTTCACCCCTACTAGACCACAAACTCCTGGTGGGTAGGACTTATGTCCTATTTCACTACAATCATTGATGTGTTTACTTTGTGCCAAGTACAATGTCAAACACTTTGCAGCCATCAAATCCTTTAACCGAAAACCACAAATCCATGAGGTAGGTACCATAATTATTCCCATTTACAATGTGAAAAGTGAAACACAGAGAGGATAAATAATTTGGCCAAGGTTACACAGCTGAAAAGTGTCAAGGGTGGGATTTGGACTCAGATCTGTCTGATTCCAAAGTGTATGCTTGGAATGTCACATCCTCCCTCCCACATTCTTCACTGTGCACATCCTTCCTGCTCCCCCACCTCCACCCCACCCCACCCCACCATGCCGTGCCGGCCACAATGTCTGCAGAGAAATGTATTAAAAAATAGTTGGTTGAAATAAACAAATGCTAGTTCACTACTAATCAATAGACTTCACTGCTTTCGAAAGTGTTATCTTTACAAAGAAAGAAAAACTAAGTGAAGGGCTGTCAAGGATGGAGATGGTTGGGAGGTAGGTGCCGCAGGCAATGTTTGAAGAAGTGGAGTCAATGCTAGGGCTAGTAGGGGCTGGTGATACAAACCAAGCTGGAGATGGCTGAAGGTAGGACAGGTGAGATTAATCAGAAGACTAAGCTGGCAAGAAGAGAAAGAAGGGTCCTCTCTCTCTAGAAAAGGTCACCACCAGGGCATCAGGTACTACTAGAACACTGGGCATATGAGTCTTCTGAATTAGATAATGTCATAGCAAATCATGGTTTATAAGGCTACGTTGTGTGTGTGTGTGTGTAGAGAGAGGGGTAGGGGAGAACAGGTGGAGAAAGTGAAAGAGAGAAAGCCTGCTCTTTCTCTTTTCCCAAGATTTTAAGATATTCCATGAGGTTCTGATGGTGGAAGTAAAACCTTCAGGTTCCATTAACGGAGGGTAGGTCCCTAATCAATCTCTTCATACATATCTCCAAGCAGTTCTCAAAGTAAGAACAAAGAGTGAATTCTGGGCCTTATCTTCATGCAAATGCCAAAACTTCCCGAAGAGTAGCTACTATATTTTCAAGTGCTTTATGAGTTGATTATATGGTAATCAATTGGAGTGATTATATTTTGAAATTCAATTACTTGTTAGATGGCCTCAAATGTACTATCCCTAGTCTTTTTTTTCCTTTAATTTTAGAAATAAGCAGGAGTCTACAAATTACAATCCACTTTAAATCTTAAGGAGAGAGAGCAGTCAATTAGCTGACAATAGAAGGGAAAGCAGGGAAACCCACTGGGGAATCACATCCCCTTCCATTTCACAGCATCCTTTTTCTTTATTAATTATTAAATTATGATTCTTTCCGGGTCAACCAACTCAAGGCTGCAAATGCTCATATGAATCAACGTGCCATACCCCAGGTGAAGTCTCACTGAACTGAAGGCAGGAGGCAATCCTGCAGTGGTTGCTTCCAATCAAGTAATTATTTACTGCACTGCCATCTGTCTTTATTTTGCTAAGCTACTCGATCAGACGCAGCAGTATCCCCACGCTCTGAGATGGCCATAAATTGTGCAGTACTTACACGGTATACTTGACCACAAAATATTGCAGATCACGTTCCATCATTTTATTTCCTACTAGTACAATTTGGACTCTTTGATGTAGTGGGCAAACTTGCTAAATACCCCTGGGAAGCAAACCATGTGAAATACAGCATTCTTTTGTGTTGTCAGGCAATAAATTAATTTATTAAGAGAAACTATCAGCCATCAGTATAGAATGAGTTGCTGCAGCATACAAGTTAGAATGATTTGAGCATCGATCTTATTTATATAAAAGGTTATTCTCCTCACACACGCCTATGATACAGTATAGAAATAATTGTCATTAGCTGGTAAATTACCTATAAAGCTGATTTCTATTCACTGCTTTATTAACTACAGTATATGGGCACTCTAAATTGCTAATATTTCCTTTAAATTATAATCTGTGGTGACACTATGGTGCCTGTGTTGGAAAAGCTGTGATGATAATCATTAACATAGTGTAATGCAATACTTAAGATTTATCAGGCTCTTATTAAGCCTCATATTACAGTATAATATAATGAAACACAAAGCTTATTTCTTCCAATTCAAAATTTAATATGAGGTTGCGTCATAAATTATATAAACTTCAAAACAATGCATGGAAATGAGGTATAAAGTTAATTCCTATCATTATGTTGTTGTTTTCCCCCATGTTCCTCATGCATTTGTGTAACACTGTTTTTTGTTTACTCTGGATAGTTGGTACTTATTATTATTTTATTAACATCCAATTGTATTTTTCCTTTGTATACTTCAAACATCAAGGTTGATTTAAATGGGATACCTCCCTTGGGAAATTAAAAGGGGATGCAGGGCAGCTACAGTGGCTCAGCAGGCAGAGTTCTCCCCTGCCATGCCCAAGACCCGGGTTTGATTCCCAGTGCCTGCCCCTACCAAAAAAAAAAAATGCAATTCACTGCTGGGATTCTTTAAAAAATACTGTGGAATTTGGTTGCTATATTGCTTTATTGAGCTATATTGATGATGTATTTTTGCAGATGTAACAGTGAGAGATGGGGAAAATATCTTTCAGCCACATCACATCTTTCAGCTTGAAGAGATCAATGTAACATACAAAGCAAATGTCTAATCTAAATACAAATTGTATTTGCTATTCTCGTTTTTTAGATGGAAAACATGACAACAGAAAAGGCAGAAAGAAATGAAAATAAGCCTGGGGAGTTAACAATAGAACAATTAGATTCTCGTTTTTGGCTTCAGAGTGAAAGGTCTATCTTACCATAGATAGGCAGTCCCTATGTTGGGTGTTTTATGGAAGACATGGAAATAGCTTTGCCCCATTCCCATATCTAAGATTTTACCACTGCCACTCAATATTACAGAAGTCGTTGTACTCTCTAGGTCTCCTTATTAATGTAGAAGATGGTAGAATAATGGGCTTCAGTTTCAAACAGACACTGGTTTGAATTCCAGCTCTACCAGCTATAAGCCTGTAAACCTTAGGTAAGCCTCGATTTTATCAGCTGTAAAATGGGGACAGTATACTTTCCTCATAGGATATTGGGATGATAAACGCCACAATATATGTGAACATGAAGCATAACTCTTAGCACATAATAAGTGCTCAAAAGTGTGAACTATTGTTGTTATTAATTTATTAAGTTCTATTAGGAAGGAATACAAATCAATCATGAACACCCAGTGGGAATAAATAAATCTGTTCTGAGATGTATATGGTCTATAAAAGAGAAAAAGGGCATAAAAAGGGAAACTGGAGGCACCAAAGACAACTTTTATGCTGCACTGTGGCATAGGGTGGACAATACCCCCAGTTTAATTTTTTAAAGCTCTTTATACATGATCACTGTATCTCTCTATTTTGTATAAATACTGATGATCTCTAGTTTCTTCTTTTTTTCCTGCCTTTCCTCAAACACACCAAAATGGTTGCATCAGAAAACTCACCTAATCCACTCATATTCCCCTTGTTTTGATGGAGACAATCATGAAAGAGCCAAATGGAATCTGGATCCATTAGGCATCACACTCTTGAAACCCTCACACACTTTTCCTTTCTGTTGAATTCACCCAACAAGACTCTGAGCCTCCTCTGCTCTTGTGTCCTGGAGCCCAAATGCTGCTGGAGGAAACTGAACTGGACAACCACAGGTGGGTTCTCACTATTATAAGCTGATCAAACTTTCACTCATTTCTTCTCATCCTCATCTTGACTCTCTTGTTTTGGGAAGCAAACTATTGTTCCAGTTTCACAGAAAGAAATGACACTGCTGTGCATCATCCTTTTCAACTTACCATCCCACTCTTACAAATCCATGTATATCATCATTAATCTTCACTCCTTTGCACCAATCTTCAAAGATGAAGTAACTTTTTCAAGTTTCAGGCCAACACTTCCATCCATGCCCTTCCCTTGATTCTTGTTCCTCCAAGGTCTTACTTCAAGGGTCATCCCTTTTGTTGTCCATATCTTCAATCACACCCACCCTCTTGGGCCCATTTCTTCAGTCTGGAAACATGCCTATGTCTCCCTTCTAAGGCCTATGGATCTCCCTTTAGTAAATATCTTCAATTTCACTCTTCCTGTTAGCATCCAAACCTCTTAAAATGTTTGACCACATCCACAGTCTCTGCTTCATCATCTCAAATTCTCTCTTGGCTTCTGTCAACACTGGTCTACAGAAACTGCTCTCATTAGGATTACATGTGTGATGTCAATCAACTCCAGGAAAATTTATCTCATTATCCTACTGCACTTTTCTGTTGAATAATTAACAGTGTTGATTATTCTTCTCATTTTAAGCACTCTACTCTTGTGGCTTCCATGACAGCACAGGCCCCCAGTTTCCTTACCTTTCCAACCACTCCTTCCCTGCTCCTTCTCTGAGGCCCTTTTCCTCTGCTTTGCCAATACACACTCTTTGGGGTATATTGCCCAGTATCACAGTCTCCATTTTTAACCTTAATTAGGATGCCTCTTAAATCTACAGCTCCAGCTCAGACATCCTGAAGACTAACCCTAAATACCACACCCTTACTGGACATCTCTCAGTAGGGTTTCCTACAGAAGCCCATTTAGCCAGGCATCCCCTCATTAAACCCACTCTTTCTCTTACAGTTCCCATTTCCATTGGAGGCACCATCAATAATCTAGTCAGCCAAAAGAGTCTTTCTTCACTCCTCCCTTGCCCTTAACCCACACATCCAGTCACCCCTCACGTGTTCTTCTTTGTACCTCCCAAGTGCTTCTAAATTCTGTCCTTTTCTCATCATCCCTACTGAAGTGGTCCTAAGTTAGCTGTCATAGTCTCTTATTTTGATTATTATAAAAATCTTTTGATTTGTTCTCTTTGAGTACATTCTAATCTTTGAGTCTGTGCCTCATGAAACTGAAAGAGTACGAAATCTAAAACCCAGATTTTACCACATTTTTCCCTCACTCAAATCCCTTCAATGGCTACTCATTGTCTACAGAAGATGGTCAAAGATTTTTAAGATGAAGGTAAGCTTTTCAAATCTGGCTCCTCCTTATATTTTTAGCCTCATAATTCACTATTCCCTGCTTCATACTTTTCACTTCAGGAACACTAATGTGCTTTCAGTTGCTCATATATCCCATTCCTCCATGCATCCATGTCTTCCTGCTTTTGCTAATGCTGTCCTCTTGGCCCCAAACACAGCCCCCTCCCCAACTCCCTCCTCATCCCCCCACCCCCCGCCCATAACATTCCATTCTTAACACCTACTCATCCACTAATTCTCAATTGAAGGTAAATTTTCTACAGGAAATCTTCTTGGAATTAAGTACCCCTTCTCTGTTTTGAATAATTCCCTATTCATGGTTATTATCACACCAAATAATATATCATTTGCCCTCACTTGGCTGTGTGTCTTTTGAGGGTACAGACAGGCTCTTATTAATCTTAGTCTACCCAGTACCTATACCTGCACTATGCCTGATACATAGTAAGCACCCCTAAACATCTGTTGAATTAATGAACCTCACACAGAAATAAATCTTATGTCTTGGTATCATGTCTTCAGTGGGGCTGGCATTTCTTTGGCCCTACTGGGAGGTTCAGGTAGAGAGATAAGTCATGACTGGTGTACTGTCCTAGGCTTCCAGTGACTCTTTGAATGCATCCTTTATTCATGCACAAGAGGTTATGTTTAAATTCTAAGACTAAACAAGTATACCAAATTCTCTACAGGGAAAAAGCAGAGTCACTAATCTGAATTAGTGTTTCTGCCTCCTACTTATATTAGTGATTCACAGTGTGATACATTCAGCCTCATTTCCATATAAGCTACAAACCAGATCATAGGCTTTTAAAAACAAATACATGTTTTTCCCAGGAAAGAATTAATCTTCATTTTCTGAAACATCTTGCAGATATTAATTCGTCAGTTTATTTTACTGAAGGTATTTATTTTCAGTGATGCTGGCTTTGTGTGTTTGTGATAAGAAAAATAATTGATGACTACCTTGAATTACTCTATATTTCCAATTCCCAGGACAAAGGCCACTCTGTTAATAATGGGGAATACACAGGAGGAAGAGACAGCATGGGTCAGTGCCAGAATTAAGCCCCTTAGTTAGGGGATCTTATCTGCATCGTGCACGGCCGAATCCCCAGCCCTTAGAACAATGTCAGGCACAGAGTAGCTGCCCAATAAAATATCTGTTGGTTGAATGAAAATAGTACATACCTTGTACCTGGAGAACATGAGAGATGTCGAACCCTTGGTTGATTCTAACTATGACCACACCAATCTCAAAATCAAACGCGTCACTGAAATGGGAAGTGCAGCGGTTAGCAATTTAAATGGTTCCTTTAATCCTCAAGTTTGAGACAAATATTAAATTTGCTTCTAGGATCGTGGTATAATTGAACTATTAAAATTCACACTTTAGAATACAGTCAAGAGCTGGAGCCTTTTCTGTTTGTATGTTTGCTCTCCCCTTGTGCCTTTTTAAAATTTTGTGGTGACGTATCTCTAACATAAAATTTGCCACTTCAACCATTTTGAGTGGACAATTCAGTGATATTAATTACATTCACAAGATTGTGCGGCCATCACCACCATCCATTACAAAACGTTTTCAACAGAAAAAATCTGAACCCATTAAGCAATAACTCTCTGGTATTGTAAGCCCTTCTCCCCCCATGTCCCCCCTACCTCCACCTGGTAACCTCTGATCTCCTGTTTGACTCTGTGAATTTTCTGATTCTAGGTATCTCATATAAATAGAATGATATCATATTTGTCCTTTTTTGTCTGGCTTATTTCGCTCATCATTATGTTTTCAAGGTTCATCCATGTTGTAGAACGTAGGAGAACTTCATATCATTTTATAGCTGTATAGACACACAACTTTTGCCTAAACATTCACCTGTTGATGGACAGTTGTCCTTCAACAAATGAACAGATGGTTGTTTCTACCTTTTGACTACTATGAATAATTCTGTTGTCAACATCGATGTACAAGAACCTGTCTGAGTCCCTGTTTCAGTTCTTTTGGGTATACACCTAGGAGTGGGATTGCTGGGTCGTATAGTAATTCTATGTTCAACTTTTTGAGGAATAAACTGTCTTCAACAGCAGCTATGTGCCTTTTTAAAATGTATTCTGGGTAAAGGAAACTAAATCACTCATTCTAGAGCCAATTTATTCAAATACTACTACCAACTAGAATTTTGATGAAGAGGTTTTTTTTTTTTTACATGGGCAGGCACTGGGAATCGAACCCGGGTCCTCTGGCATGGCAGGCAAGCATTCTTACCTGCTGAGCCACCATGGCCCGCCCTGATGAAGAGGTTTTCACACACTTTCAAAATAAGTGATTCCTTTATAAAATAAGCAAAACAATTACTAAAATATTTAGAACAGAGAGTTTTCAAGCTGCCAAGAACCTTTGAAATTGATTGCCAACCTTCCCATCCATTGAGGAGGAATCCATCTATAACAATTATGATATTGAGTTCTTGGTAAAAATATTTCCAGTTCCTCTAAGAAATTTTTACCACCAACTCTGGACAGGACATGTGAAGCAATGTTTTGTCACAGTCACCTTAAAGATGGTTGTTGTGCCTTCTCTGCACTGAAGCCAATGGAATAAGATAATCTAGAAGGGAAAGGCGGTTCTGTTGCTTTTATCTCTGTTCCTGTAGAATGTTTTCTCTGGCCCCAAACAAAGAATCAAACCAATTAATACTTTGAGTTTATTTAAAATTTTCTCCTCGGGTATTCCTTTATTCAGTCTTCTATGGACTTGAAACCCAGGACTTCTTACCATTGGGTCACCACCTCCCAGATGCAATGCAGTCTGTGATTGTTCTAGCTTATGCAACCAGGTTTCCAATGGCCAAAGTAAATCCGAATTTTCAGATAATGATATAAATAAGTTCAGAGTAATATGACTAACCACTCAAAATTCAAACCATAAATGATCATCACTTTCCATAACAGATCCACTCTAGCAAAAACTGCCACAAAGCAAATTCCTGTTAAGTCAGTCCTTGATTATTCTTGATTGTAAAATATAGACAATGTGTTCTACGTTTGGATTCTATGTTAGACAAAACAATAGACCCCCAAAGTCTTAATCCCAGGAACCAGTGAATATGTTACCTAACATGATAAAAGTGACTTTGCAGATGTGATTAAGTTAAGGGCTTTAAAATGGGAAGTTTATCCTGGATTATCAGTGGGCTCAATATAATCACAAAGGCCCCTGAACGTGAGATTGGGAGGCACAAGAGGAGGTCAGAGTGCTGTGATGAGAGAAGGATTCAAATTGCCATTTACTGGCTTAAGATGGGCTATAAGCCAAGAAATGCGGGCAGGCACTAGAAGCTGGAAAAGGCAAGGAAATTAATTCTCCACTACAGCTTCCAGAAGGGAATGTAGCTGGCCCCACACTTTGATTTTAGTTTTCCCTGTCAGACTTTTAACCAATAGAACTATAAGAAAAAAGTTTGTGTTGTTTTAAGGTACTAAATTCAAGATAACCTATTATAGCAGCCATAGAAAACTAATACAGATTTGAATTAAATTACACTGAAGTATATTACAGACCTTTAAATCCTTTCATTCAAAGAAAAATGGTAAAATACTATATTATTGCAATAATACCGTGTGTTAATAATAACTCTGTGTTTTACTTTGTCATAAACAACAAAAA
This sequence comes from Myrmecophaga tridactyla, assembly GCA_004026745.1. NCBI lineage: Eukaryota > Metazoa > Chordata > Mammalia > Pilosa > Myrmecophagidae > Myrmecophaga > Myrmecophaga tridactyla. The sequence continues at coordinate 78,386 of PVIY010006414.1, read as the reverse complement.
GACTAGAAAGGAAGATATAATACAAATGTACCATTGTCTTCCTTCTATACTAACCCCATTGCTAAGATAGTAAAATCATTTAACTTTATCAAGCCGGCCAATTTTATACTAGTACAAGTCTGAACTTTATTACCAAGAAAACCATTCTTTATTGTAAAAGCCAGAGGCATCCTTGGTACAGTATTACTGGGTTGGATTATTTTGGTTGCTTTGAATTACTAGTATGTTTGGGAGGGTGGGGAGGTTAGAAGTTGTCCCGGGTAATTTTGTATCAAATAATGGACTGCTTGATTGAAGATTTACATGCTTCTTCCTATGTGCTTATTTTTTCTCTTCCTTTACCTCCTTTCTTGTCAGAGGTGAGGATAAAATTTTACTGAAGAGTCTGAACAACAGAAAGCAGATTTAATCCAGCCCCAAGAACATCTGGTCAGTAAGAGGCTGTGATTCTAAATGTATCAGAATGATGTTGGCTGAGCTGGTGAAATCCTGATCTTGATCAGAATCCTGGACCAGCAGGAGTCCAATGACAGCACATGGCACCCAGGCTTTGTATGTCTGAGAAACCCAACCCAGGAAAATGCATCTAATACATAGGTTCCCAACATTAGAACTACTGTTAAGTAAATTTCTGTTTGATCAGTGATGCATTTAACTTCAGAAGATGAAAACCATTCTCTAACGGGTCTTTACAGTGAAACTAATAATAGATAGCAATTGTTTTACGTTGCATAAATCTCTCCCAAATAATAATAAATGGGATGCTCATGCTAGCAGGGAGCAGACGAAATAGCTTGATTAGGAACTAAGTGTTTGCCTGCTTTGAAGGAGTGAAGATTTCTTCCCTGTGTAGGATGGACTTTTTGTTTTTGTTTTTGTTTATTTTGTAGTGTGGACTTTTAAGTGTAACAGTAGTTGTGAGAGAAAAGCAAAGCCAGACCCCAGGTGGAAGAAACCTTCCATTTTCAGACCTGTTCATGCAAAAGACGGCCGTTGGGTGTAGCTAATAAAGCCCCTCTTGAGCGGAGTCTGGTTCGTTATTTTCAAGCCTGGAGGACGGGCCCTATTTTCTAGAATGGTCATTGAGGACACCCTGCCTCTCTCTTTATGTATAGTGCTTGTGTTCTCTGATTCAAAAAAAACGAACGAAGCCAGGTAATACTGTTTGTATGTATTTTTACTTTGGGATGCAGCAGAGCACTGTAGCTATGAGTTTGGTTTGAATTTGGATGCTCCTGGGTTGGAATTCCAATTCTGCCACTTATTGATTTTTTCCAGCACGTTATTTCATTTTTAATGCCTGTTTCTCTACTTGTAAAATGGGACAACAATAATTCTTATTTCAAAGGCTTCTTGTGAGAAATGGAATGATTCATGCTAAGGATGCTCACCCAGCACCTGGCACATAATGAGAACTATCATTGTTACCTCTACCCCAAGACTCTTCAAATGTTTAGGTATGATACGTCCCATGGCATTTAAAATTCACGTCCTGTGTAGAAACCAATCCTGCTACACATTAGAGGCACCCGGCGTCCAGCTCCCCATATCAGCAGAGGGAAATGTGAGGTCATCGGGTCTTAGACATGTTATCCATGCCTCAGAAGAAGACAACTGAAATGGAGAGCAGCAGCCACCGCAAGATCTCACGTGTTTTGAAAGGAAAAAAAAAATCCTCCCTTAACTAGCTGTCCTTGCTTTTAATCTCATCAATAGGTTTCAGTGCTGTAATTCTAAATGTTTACCTTTTGATTTGACAGTGATATTTTTTCCTCCCTGCGTCCTCCGACATTCTGATTCCCTCAAGTTCAATTATTGGCGGTGGTATTTTCACTTTGGCAAGGAATTGAGAGGAACGGGGAAGCGTGCTCACGTCAGACAATGTAATCTGGCACAATGGTGTCGACTCCGTACTGCCCTGGCTAGTGCTTTAAAAACAAGAATACATCTTGAAAGCCATCACTTACTGTATGATTCCCACGTAGTTCTCAGTCTCTGTTAAGGGAGCTTTCCTCCAGTTTCGTTTATATCCAATCACCAGAGTGTTTGGTTTCATTCTTCCCAAGCCTGAGGCCTGAACACAGGACACATAAACACGGGCAACCCTTACCATACTCGGAAACCACTGCCGCAAATGAAAAATAATGCCCAGAAGAGCACTAAAGTCATGTTCTGAAGATTCTGAAGATTAGATTACATTTTAGTGCACGTCCTTCATGCTCGTGCCCAAGCATAAAATAGAAAGATTAGCTCTAAATCATCTCAGCCATAAATGGATTTTAGATGACAGAAATGTAGCTTTTCTAAATTAGCAGTCATTTGCATTTCTTCTGACACACTCATTAAAATGGTTTAATAATTTAAAATCAAGTGAGGGCTGGTTAGCTGTTGGTGTGCATGTTGTAACTTGGTGGTTCAAAGCTGTCCACCTGTTCTATCCATAACGTCATTAGCAATAAATCCATATTTGGAAAATTCTTATATATAAGGATCACTGAAATCTGTACGTATGTTATTTGTTGAAGAGTAACACAGCTGGGTAATATGTTTCCAAAACTTAATCCACATGTATGGCAGTGTCATTAATAACCATCATCCACATCAGAAGTTTGGTTCTCTCCATTAGATGATTGGATATGGTTCCATTTAGTTCAATTTAACTTGGCAATATTGTTGAGCAGACATTAATTGTAAAGTGCTATGTTGGATGCTATGGGAGACTAGCAAGCTATGTTCTTTGCCCTCAAAAAGCATAATAAGGTAAGGACGACGAGATATACCCAGATCATTCTAACACATGTCTAAAAGCAAATTGGAGTTCATATGGAAGCACAAAGGAAGAAAACCTGAATTCCAGTTGAGGGCTCATGAACGGCTTCATCGGAGAAGCGGCATTTGTGCTGGGTCTTGGAAGTTGGTTAGGTTTTGACAGGCAAAGATAGGGAGAGCAGAGAGAATGAAGGAAGGGCATTCTGGCTGATAGAAACAGTGAAACAAATTCATAGAGCTAGACACTTTAGAGGTGGGCAGCAGAATGTGGAAGGAGATAGGCACTGACAGAGGATTCCAGAAACTTTGTTTCCACCACATTTGGGATATTGCTCTTAGAAATGTACAGGAAGAAAAACAGCTTCTTAGAGCTTTCATTTGACCTTCACCAGTTGCAAAGAAGAATGGATGTAATCTTGACCGTGACTATATTTGGGGGATATGGTTATTTATTCCAAAACTTCTCAGATGCACAGAAGGCATTATCCAAACAGGTGTGATTGCAATGTCTGCCTTTATTACCACTCTGTCCTGTCCTTTTGCCAGGACCCTTTGGTGCCCCATTTTTTTTGGAGAAATTCATGTGGACACACTTTATACATGGTCAAATTTTTTACTATATCTTCCTGATTAATACAAGAATTCTTTTCCATATCTATGCCTTTTCTGTCCCTACTTTAATTCCTCGTCTGTCCTCCCATTCCTAGTTGAAAATTTTATTATTTTACAAATCTTTCATGAAAATATTACATTAAACATATAACTTTTCCAATATATTTAACCAAAAAGCTACTGAAAAGAAGAGTAACTGACTACTAAAAGAAAAACCAACATCTTGCAATGGCATCTACTTTCATGGTTTAGCAAATTAAAAACAGATGAAAAGAGGCTCATTGAGGGTAATATATTTTTCAGAAATGGCTTGTCTGCATGTGCAGCTACTTTGCAAGTGCTCTTCAGGGACATTAGAGATGGAATGCATCAAATAGTCATAATCTCCAAAATATTACAGTTTAATCAATATTTTTCTTTCCTGCCTGCATAAGCATCAGAACTACCTGGATGCAGTCCTGAATTCTGACAGTCCTGAATATGGCAACTCTGAAAGCCAAATGCACCATTGTACTTAGAATTGCAGCTTTTTAACCATATTTAAACCAAAATGATTAGAAAGCCAAGTCCTACAATTTCTGAGGGTCTCTTAGATTCTTTAAGAATTCTCTGGCACTATATACTATGAAGATCAGAACTAGGGAAGTACTTATTACAGAAAGGATAAGGAAGAATAGGAGAGAAAGAATAAGGGAGGAAAGGCAGGGGAACTGTGGGCTTTAGTGTTGAGCCGCAGAGATGATTACATTTTATTCAACCTTCTGGAAATAATTTAGGAGAACATGGAGATTTTATGCTCAGATCACCAGGCATTTTGTTGGTTGAGTCTCATGATTGCCCTCATACCAATTGCAAAAAAAAAAAGGAAAAGAATGCCTGACTTGAATGTTGCTATATGCAGCATGAGATGCAAAAATAGTTCAAAGTTTTAATAAGATCCTAAATGTCGTCGACCATCAGAACAAATTTGCATTTCAATAAGTATGTGGACAGAACATATGCTGGTGGCCAAAGGCAGCCTCGTTTTCATTTCCGGTGTATGATTCACAGCGCCTCGGCAGAAGAAGTCTCTCCTTTTGTTTTAGCATTGCCTAGCCTCGGGAATTCTAATCAAATTCCTGAACCATCTGCACTGATCTGTGATCGAAGATCCATTAGCTTCAGGAGCCTCATTAACATGGAGTGCTAATTGTCATATGCCTTTGTACCCACTCCCTCACTGCCAGCCTTACCTGAAGGAGACTTCGCACACCATCCCTGAAACAGTCTGCTGCCACTGCAGCATAAAAAGCCTTGACTTTGTTCTTTATAAGCCAGCACTGCTTTTTCGCCATGCCACTGTTCATCTCCTTTACACACAGCTTGCGCGGTCCCTGTTCGACACAATGAAATATTGGTTAGAAGCCCTGCTATTATACATCACACTGCTGTTGTTTTCTAAAGGACAAAAATAGCTGGCAATGCCCCACTGAGTTAAGAAATAGGAAAGAGGGAAAAACACCTCACTAAACAGGGTTCACACAGATTCAACCTTTTGGAGAGGATCTACGCTTCTCACATTATTCACTTTCCGCCCAAAATGACTGGAGTTATTAACACCTGCTTAATTAACTGCCTCATTCTGAATGAAAGGAAGAGCCGAGGGCATCATGGCACATGAGGAAAATACTGCAAATATGATTGAACAGGCTCAGAATAAATACACAATCAACCTCTGAATAGCGAGAGCCACTTTTCTGCAACCTGAAGGAAAATCTCAGCTAGAGCCCAATTTCAAGAAATGGACAGAGTTCTTGGGAGCCGGGACATGATGTGAGCTGCAAATTCTGCCATGAACTACCACATCCTGACAATTCTATTAGGCTGATTCATTGGTTTTTGCATGTCCTAAGAATGCCCTTGTACCACTTTCCCCTATGTTATGTTGACACACTTCCATTCAAATAAATGAGCATTTCCCTCTCACCCTATGTATTTGGTGGGAACAAAAGTTCACATGCCGATGAGATAAGAAGAATGGAAGAGATTAAGAGAGAAAGGGGTAGGGGTTGTGGTTGGAGATGAGGCATTTTGTAATTTCAAGATTTGAGTTCCTGAAACTATTTGTGTTTCTCCTTCCTTAAATGCTCAAGCTAGCTCTTTCCTTCTCACGTTTCAGTTCAATACAAAAAGTGTTTTTGTTTTTTATGTGCCTGGCAGGGTGTAAATCTACTATTTTCTGGGAAATTCTTTCAACTGAAGAGAGATTTCATATTTTGTTGAATTGTCTTAGGTTTCACATGAATAGCTTGGATCTTGACAAAATGCAGATTCTCTTTCAGTAGATCTGGGATGGGGCCCAAGATTCTGCATTTCTGAAAAGCTTCCAGGTGACATGGTATGGCTGTTGCTGGTCCTCAGACCACATTTGGAGTCTCTATTAGAGAGTCTTGGATAGCAGAGAAAGAGAATTGAACTGAATGAAAAAAAAGAAAGAGTCCTGACTTTTTGGTCAGACAGAACGGGCTTCCAGTCTAACCTTGGCCATTTCTGCAATAATCTATTATCTCTGAGCTTTGATAACTTACACTGAAAACATATTAAAAACTCTATCCTGATGTGAGAGACCTGGGTTGGATTTCTGGACCATTCACCCAGCACCGCCCCCGCCCCAAAAAATTTTAAAAACCTGTATTCCACAAGGTTGTTTTAAGTAGTAATGATAAAGTAAAATTCCTGAAATATAGCAGGTGCTCATCAAAAGTTAATTTTTATTATCTTAAAAGAGTGCTCACAACCTCCTTGAAGTCCCAAACCTAATTCTACCACTGTGCTTTTTCTACTACGGAGCTGAAAGAGCACTGAACTGCGAATCAGGATGTAGGGTTTAGATCTGGCTCTGCCTCTAACTAGCTGCCACTCTGGGTATATCACTTATCTTGATGCAGGTTCTACATCCACAAAAATAAGTAAATTGCCTAGATCAGCATGACCCAGTAGGATAACCCTTAGATACATGTAGTTTTCAGCACTTGAAATGTGGCTAGCTCAAACTAAGACATGCTGGAAGTGTAAAAAATGTACTGGATTTTGAAGCCCTAGTACAAAAATAAAAAAGAGAGAATGTAAACTATCTCTAATACTTCTATATTGGTTATAAGTTGAAATATAATATTTTGGAAATATTGGGTTAAATAAAATATATTATCGATAGTAATTTTACAGTTTCTTTTTGTTCTTTTAATGTGGCCCTTAGAACATTGTAATTATATATTATGTTTCCATTACATAGCACTGGTCTAGATGATCTCTGGGGCCCTTTCCATTTTAATATTCTATTTAAATTAGATCAGATACTTTATGCACTTTTTTTCAAGATTGTTTGTAGAAACTGTCAACTTTTCAAAACAGTTTGGATGACTTACATTAAAGTTTAAAAATGAGAACTTTCAATGAAGGTAGAGGAGGTAGAGATGGGGAGTATATTGAAGACACCAAAAGACTTAGCCTAAGGAAAGGTGCATCACCAGAGATCAAATTTAGCTCAGGCATCCAGACAGTCATATTGCACCACTTCTTTGGTCCTTTCTAGCCCCCATCAATTGCAAAAGAAAGAAGGAATATTTTGTACAAGGAAGCTCAATGGTACCAGCAGTCATGAGATAGAGGAAAAATCAACAGCCAGGAAAGATGTTGGACCATGAGTATATTGAGCGTACCACAGTGACTGTGAGCCCCTGGGGAAACTGGCATTTATTTAAATAAATACAGTCTAATATATATTTATTAGTCTTACAAAAATCCAGATTAAACATTAATTGTGACAGAGAGATTTACTTTAATGCCCAAATTTGCCGTACCAAGAAGTCATAAAGATATTTCATGCAGAATCTCTCTTTGCTGAGAGTGATGATAATATCCTTGTAGCACACATACTAATGTAAGGCAAGGTGCAATACAAATTGTAGTAGTAAGGAAACAAAGAGGGAAGGCACCCTGGAAGATAATTATTCAACATCCAAATGTGTCATAGCCACAAAAATGGATTTAACCACCCAATTAAAATATTACAGTGATTAGATTCAGTTAAGATCCAAAATATGAGTACATAAATTAATTTCGGATTTGAACAGACAAAGAAGCTTTAAAAATCTTGTATATATATTATAATTTTGATACTAATTGAGAAAAAGGTAAGAATTTATAATTATCCAGTCTGGAGAAGAAGTCGATGTGAGTTGGCTTCAAATAAATGAATATTATGACAAAGAAAGAGTTTGCAAAGGAGCTTTGACATCATTAGAATCAACTAGAGGAATCTGGGCAAAGCACGTTGTTATTTCCAACTTTTATTTTTCAGAACACCAAAAGTTTTATTTCTCTGTCTTTGCTTTCATTGCTGCTCTGGAACTGTGGGAAAGGGAATTTTCTTCCTTTTAATTCAGTCCATATGTCATCTCACCATGCTTCCTGGTGCCCACTCCTAGGTCATTTCATTCTTTATGTATTTGGTTATGTCACTATTTTATTAATGTCATGGGAGAGTCTTTCTGACAAAAGGAAAATAAATGCATGCAAAAAGAATGCATTTTCTTTTTGTTGGGTATAAAGGTTGGATTAGGAGGAGGTTAGAGATGGAAGAGAAAAAGCGAATTTTAGTTTTTGTGAGGTCATCAGTGCTTCAACTGTCTTCCATTATGCCTTAATTAGAAGTCATGTATTGTGCCAGTTTGAAGCTATTATGTACCCCAGAAAAGCCATGTCTTTTAATCCTCATTCAGTGTTGCTGGTGGGAGCATGTTGATTGTTTCCATGGAGATGTGATCCACCCAATTGTGGGTGGTAACTTCTGATTAGACAGTTTCTATGGAGATGTGTCTCCACCCATTTAAAGGTGGGGGTGTTTACTACGGACCTTTAAGAGGGAACCATTTTAGAAAAAGGTTGAGAGCCACACAGCCAGAGACTCTTAGAGATGAAGAAGGGAAATGCCTCCAGGGGACCTTCATGAAACAAGAAGCCAGGTGAGAAAACTAGTAGATTTTGCAATGTGTCCTTCCAGCTGAGAGAAACCCCGAATTTCACTGGCCTTCCTTGAGTGAAGGTAACCTCTTGTTGGTGCCTTACTTTGGACATTTTCACTGTTTTAGAACTGTAAACTTGCAACTTAATAAACTCCCCTTTTTAAAAGCCATTCCAGTTCTGGTATATCACATTCCGGCAGCTTGCAGACTAGAACACTTGTCTTCTCAGTTTTCTTGAGAACTTTTTTTTTTTAATTCAAAAGGAGATACAGGTTTAATTACGATCTTTTATAAATTTTCAGCAGGAAGAAAAAGGGAAACAGTAAGGTGAAATTTCGTTACAAGGGACCTGCATGAGGAAGATGGTCCAAAGCTATTTCTTTTTATCTTTATAATGAGAGAAGAGGAAAATGAATGATTAAAGAACAGGAGAAACATTGCTCAAAATAGAGCTACATCTTGGCGAGTATATGTGAAATAACTGGATGGATATCCATAAAACTTACGACAGTCTTTCCTTTTGGTGAGGAAGATAGCTAGGGCGGTCAGAAAGGGGGCTTTCGCTTGATCTGTAATGGTTTCCTCATTTAAAAAATGAGTGGAAGCAACTACGACAAAAATGTTAACAGTTCTTAATTAGGAGCGTTATGGGTGTCATTTTATTCTATGTAGCTGCCCATATGAAACTGCTAACACTCAGCACTTTTTGACCTACAAAAATGTCAATTCATATGATTCAATCTAATATTTTTCTTAGTTTTTCATGATAAAATATAGAAGTGACCTAAAAACAGTCTTTATTTTCAACCACCAGCACAATGCAATATACTTAATGAAAGATACCACTGTAGACCTGAAACTTCTTGCAATTTTAGGACAAAGAAAATTTAGAAAAGAGGTCTGTGGCACATGTGTTGACAATAATGGACTTACCTGATTTGCATTCTAAATCCCTGACCATCTTTTAAAGATGGATTTTAAGATTTTAAAGACGGATCAGCTTGCCATCTTTAAAAGTGTATCTGTTTTTTATTTGCTTTAATAAACAAAACTGCTCTTGAATGCAAAACTGAGAAGCATATGAGTGAATGACTGCTGAAGTATGATGCTTTCTTACACAGGAAATATGAGTTGACATCGTGAGACTTTTAGAACTGAACCAGTCTACCCAGAGAATTGGATATATAAATCCAAACTAAGTTATCTGCAATGATTGTTTTATTATCTCTCAATCTACTATGAAAGGCATAACTGAAGAAACTGACTGACAAAGACAGTGGTTTACTTATGTCATGGCACAGAGGACAGAATTAGTGGAAACTTACAGCCCTTGACTTAATGCTTGCCTGTTACTGATGCTGCTGAAAATGGCTAAGCTCAGAAATCAGAGGGGCTACTAGAAGATGGAATCCAATTTCCTCCAGCCTTACCATGATAGAAATGAGGCACAAAAAAAGAACAAAATTATTTACATGCTGTATTTAAAGCTGTTTTGGAATGTAAGTACGCCACAGATTTATTATATGGTAGCTCCAAGGAGAAGAATAAACATTTTTATAAAAGTCACCAAGCCAGATTTCTTATAAAGGAACACCAAATTTGTCTTGTGATGAGTTCCTCATCTAAAATCTTTAGACAGGATAGGAAAAAGGCAAGAAGTGGGAGGACTAGGCTTTGGTAGGCAAATTGAGTTGGACAGTTGGAAGGCCACAGTGGGAGGTTAAGCCCAGCTAAAAGAATAACTCTCTCAATGTCAATTTCAGCAGCTTTTAGGACCATGATCTCTAGCCCTTTGAAAATGTCCCTGATACATGAAATGGCAACTGTGGCCACTTGCTTCCCCTCTACTCACCAGCATCAAAAATGCCCATGAGCACTGGGTCTTGCTTTTCCCTGGCAGTGAAACCACACTTCAAGCTAGCACTTCAAATAACCAAAGACCAGCAGAAGGGACAGACCACAGAGCCTATTGTCCCATGATCAGTCGGGTGGGCGCACACATCCGAATGTTCCGTCATGATCAAACTGGGGGATACCTAAAAAGTCCAATATCCAGTGTCTGGATCTGATCTTTCTAAGAGAGGATGCTTTGGATTTTTGTTGAGGTTAGCGTATTTCTGGAATGCCTTATAGTGATTATGGAATACTGATAACAATGATGATAATAACACTGTCAACAATAACAATGGGAACTGAGGGTTTATTATGCTTCAGACCCTGAGCTGAGTACTAGAAAGCTCACTTCATATAATCTTCACAACAGCCTTTGGCAAAGGTGCCATTATCACTCCCATCTTACAATTGAAAAAAAAAAACAAAAAACGAGATACAGAGAGACTAAGTTACATGCCTATGGAACTCACAGCAAATAGGTGGCAAAACAGTGATTCAGAACTTGACTGTCTCAAAAGCCCATGCACCAGCTTCCTAGAGTTAAAAACTAAATTGTTATTCACTTAACATCATCACTACAATCTAACATTTTCCACAAGGTTGGCCTAACCAACAATGACCATGCTTTTGGAGACAATTTTCTAATGGTGTGTGGGCTTCTCCCTTCTCCCCTTCCATCTGTTCCTTTGCAAAGATGATTGATGACTGAGCTTGGAGCCGAAAAATGCTCTCAGCAATCGCAGCCCCAGAAGCGCACAGAAAGTAACTAACTAGAAAGTCATTAACTGATACATAACTATCTTCTACCCACAAGAGAACCTCGGCAACTGAGAGCAAGACTCCTGGACCCTACTCAGAGAGATCAATACTGTAACATATCATGTCCCATCAAACAACCAGGTCTGTTGGAGGCACAGACTCAGGGACTTACTTCAAGTGAAATGACATTGCAGACCATACCCTCTAATTATAGTTAAAGCAGCAAAGGGGTAATTAAAAGCAATATCTCTTGTCTCTACAGAAAGAACCTTTTCCCCCTTGCCAATAAATGATCCTTTATACTCACAGTTCATTTCTCCTGCCCTAAGGATTTTTTTTTAAGGTCTGCTAAACTAAGTTTTCTCTAAACTGTTGGAGAAGAAAAACACCTCAAATTGCTTATTCCATCACAACCGTCTCCTATATTATATTGGCCAAAATGAAATCCACTAATCCAGGGCACCAAAGTTCATAATAAGGAAGAAACATACTTGATCAGATTGCTAAAAATCCTCTGGAGTCACTGCTAGTCATTACTTAGCCTGCCACTGGAATTCCTTCCACAGCTTACTAGATAATTGCATTGAGTTATATGCTTTGAGTTCTATCATACTAAGTACTGAGAGGAGAGAAAAGATAACCAACTTGCTTCATACAGAATTAAGAATGTTGCTAGATGTGAAAAGACGCTTAAGTGCTAGTCATGATGGCATGTAGCAAATTGATCTCCTGCATTATGACACAGTCAACTAGGACAGGTTCACAGAACTTCCCTATTCCTTGGTGTGCATTAGACGTTTAGGTAAGGGTGCCTGATTCTAACAGCACACCCAAGGACATGGGTCTGCTAAGGCTTTGTTCACATGGTGTAAGGCAGCAGACCATCAGGTGGCCAGGATTGAAATCCTGGTTCTTCCATTTTCTTGCCATGTGACCCTGTGCAAGAATTTAATTTTGAAGCTCACGTTCTCAATCTGTAAAATGAGAACAGCACTTTTCTTTTTTTTTCCTCACTGAGTAAAATGTGATAAGGATCAAAAAAGAGAAACTGTAGAAAAATGCTCTGAAGAATAAGTATGCACTGTAAAAATATATCAAATTAGCTGGAAATTTTGAGTTGGGTAGGTGTGTGCGTGACAGTGACAGAAATATAAAGATTAAGAGAGCAAGAGAGAGAAAGTTATGGGAAAACATTGAAAGTAGAGGTAGGTGAATTAGGAGGTCTAAATTATTTTATAATATTTTCATATTTTATTTACACTTCCCAGGTTGGCCAATAATTATGGTTAAATTTTTTGCACCTACTTTGAGTACTACACAGAAAACTGCCAACAAGTTATTATTAGTCCACCACCTACTACCTAAACAGAGATCAGCTTTAAATGTTTATCTAAGGCATGGAAAAGTTGGTTTAATTACCTGGACATCTGCAGCAGCAGCATGTACATCTAAATATTTAACCTAAATTCTATGGGCTATCATTTAAGGCCATCATGTCTGGTTCTCTCCTCATCAGTTAATTTATGCGGTAATTCTTTCATTTTGCTTATTCCATCCCTTTCTATTTCTGTGGTCAGTTTTCACCTGAAGGGCCTTCATTTTATTTCTGAGCCAGTTCTCTTCTTCTTAACTGCAAGGCCATCATTTGGAAGGATTTATCACTTTTAGCTGGTCTCCTATGAAATCTAAAGCACATCTCAACCACTTGTTTAAATTCAGGATACAGGCCCTTGCAAGCTCTTGTTCTATGAATCAAGGAAAAGACTCTTGTCCAGACTGCCCTGTTATTCTCCTATCACTGCACGCACTTGCTCTGCCCACCGAAAGCAACACAAGGTGAGCAGAGAGGAAAAAGCGCCTTCCTTGGATGAAGTAACTCTTACCACAAAGACTTCACAGCAGATGCAAAGACCACTATTCTTGGTAAAACCGTGAGTTATGTCCAACAGAGCTGGCCTTGTCATGGGTGCCCCTGTTAAGACAATGCACTGCGGCCTGGAAATGGAGAAAAACAGATGGAGAATTGGCCATTGTGAGAAACCAGTGGACCCAAAACAACACCAGATGCGAACGGCAGGTATAGAATGCTTGGCAACAGCTTCCCTAATTATTTCTTAGGTATCCCACCAGAATTCTTGAGTCATCCACCTGTTCAGCTTGCCATCTTTGTGTTCTTAATTTCGTTAGTGATGTCCAAATTATGCAGTAAGGAAAAGGCGGTATTGGCTTTTCCTTGTCTTTTTCTTCAGAAAACTACCTTACCCCAAATCCCCAACCCAACCTGTCCCTCTCCAACCAGTATTTTCCTTTATCTTCTTTTCAAGTTTGTCTTTTGAGGTTCCATTCATAATAAGGATGGAATAATAATGAAGAGCTTAAAGCATTACTTCTCCTAAGATAATTCTGTAAGCCACAAAACCTTATGCTTACGGGAAATAACTCCAATGATTAAAGTCTGTGGGGATTTGGAGAGATCTTTCTAAAAATTACATCACTTACGTTACCTGTCTATCTCCTTACCTAGGGGCTGGCTCTTGGCATTATGAGAGGTGATTGTTGGGGGCAGGCATAGCTCAGAGTAGAAGAGAAGAAGCACTCATATGCAGGAGAACATAGTTAAAACGTGGCAGATTTGTGTGATGGCTTACTTTTAGAATATACCCATTTATAACTGCTCTGGTGCATTTGTCTCCCATAAGGGAAAGCCACCTCTAATGTGGGGGCAACAGCAGCTGCCTGAGAAGCCAGCTTTACCTGAAATTTTTCACATGATCTTCCACTGTGGTTAATTCTAGAGCATTGTCTAATGCGCTCACGTAGGAAAGAGCCTGTGTGGAGGAGCCCCAGTTCACATCTGTAGACGAAAGAAGAAATTGACATAAAAAGCACTGACCTTTCCTTTGGACACTGTGCATAATTTTTACAAGCCATTTCCTTCTATGATATTCCTTGGCTATGTTAGTGGTGGATGAGTGCCCAAATTAGAGAAAATTTACTGTAGCGTTTCCTAGAAAAAGCATCATGCCCTTCTACAAACATGATATGAATCCCTGGAAGTGAGACTTTACAGCTCAGGAAGAGACCACATAGCTATAGCCCTAGAAACCTTTCTTGGTGTGACAGGCTGTGCGATGATCCTATTGCAGGCAGATAGGTGGGAGAATGGTCATGAACCAATTCAAGAGGTCTCCATAAATTCTTAAATTGAAAAGAAAGGAGGTATACCGGGTACACAGTCTGTGGGCAGTAATCTTTATAGTTTTAATAGTAAAACTGAGTGAAGACAGCTCTGGATGTCCCTGAAAAGGGTCAAGTTTCTGTCACAAGTATTTTAGTTTGTTGTTTTAGGATCTAAGCTATGTAATAATGTGGGGGAGCATAAGAATCCCTTGCCTTTTTAAAAACAAATTTAATTACTAAATGGATTCTCTAAATTTTGAGACAGTCCCTCAGAGGAACATGCAGACAGCATGTCCCAGTTGGCAGGCAGAGTCTAATGCTCCTCAGTCTTGCTCTTGGAGTCAAGGAAATGCCCAGGGATAATTCTCTGGAGATAAAGAAGATTAATATTGATTAAGGTTTGACTACATAGCAGGCCTAATCTTCCTTGGATCATTTTATTCTGATAAAAACCTTATGATAAACTTTATTCTTATAAGAAAAGCTTTAAGCAGACATTCCACAAAAGGAGATACATAAATGGCAAATAGGATACTCAATATCATTAGTCATTAGAAAAATCCAAATTAAAATCACAATGATATAGCACCATACATCTGTTAGAATTACACTGAAACAAACAACTGACAATACCAAGTGCTGACAAGGATGCAGAGCAACTGGGATTCTCATACATTGCCGGGAGGAAAGTATAATAGTACTGCTACTTTGGAAAACAGTTTGGCAGTTGTTTATAAAGTTATATTTACACTTTCCATACAACTGGAAATCCCACTCCTACATATTTGCCCAAGAGAAATGAAAACGTAAGTCAGCACAAAATCCCATCTGTAAATGTTCATAGCAGCTTTATACATAATCATCCAAAACCAGAAGCAACCCAAAGGCTCATCATCCATGACTGTATTTTTTTAAATCTGTGATATATCCATAAAATGGAATACTACCCAGCAACAAGAAAGAGCAAACTACTTAGACATACAACAACACAGATGAATCTCAAAAGTGTTACATTATGTGAAAGCAGGCATACACAAAGGCAATGTGATTCTACATATTCGATATTCTGGGAAAAGCAAAACCATAAGGACAGAAATAAGAAAAGTGGTTACCAGGAAGTGGCAGGAAGAGTTTGGTTACAAAAGGGGTATGAGGGAACTTTGGGCGATGATGGAAATGTTTAAATCTTGATGGGGGAGGGGGTTACTATCCTGTGTAACTCTGTCAAAATGTATACTCTGCCCTTCTAAAAGGGGGGGGGGGATTTTACTGTTTGTAAATTATATCTGATATTAAAAATATATAAAGTAATAATAATAAAGTGGGCTAGTGAAGGAAAGGTGAGGGAGGCATAAGGATGACTCTGAGTCTGGCTGCTCCCGAGACTGTGTCACTTGGTCTTACACTCTGTGGTTCTCATCCTGCCCTGCTTCAATCCGTCCTTCTCACTGGTTCCAACCAAAGCTGACATCCCAAGTTCAGAGCCAATTAACTTTCTCCCATTTAATAACCAATGGCAGCTTCTTCTTGCTAACAATGCCCAGATCCTTTAGCATGATATTTCACTTTTTTAACTAATTTGCTCTTCTAGGCTTGGCTCGTGTCCCTTCTCCCCCTGCACTGAGTACCCCCTCTTGGCGAACAACTTCCTAGATAAGCCATGCGCTTGTATGCTTCCTTGGCTTTACTCATGCTTTTCCTTTTGCCCAGGATATCCTTTCCTGACTCTTTTCAGTTAACTCCCTTGTCATCTTTTATTTATTATTATTATTATTTGTTTGGCATGGGCAGGCACCAGGAAATGAATCCGGGCCTCTGGCATGGCAGGCAAGAACTCTGCCTGCTGAGTCACCATGGCTTGCCCCACCTTTTATTTTTTAACATAACTTATTTATTTATTTGAAAAAAGTATTTATGAAGTGGTTAATGTGTACTCGGCCTGGAGGACACAAGCCATGATGAGGAAAGTTTTCTTGGACAGACTAATCAGAATTCATTACTCCCTTCCCTTTCTCAGCATTTTTTCATGTCACTCTCCTGTGTGACATGAAGTTACATTGTACTGTAATTAGTTGAGTCTGTGAGGGTCTGTGGACTCTTGAGTACAGGGATTGTATTTTATTCATTAGAATGTTAAAGGCAGAAGATGATATAATGGAAAGTTTGTAGGGTTTGATTTCATATATACTCTAGTTAAAATATCTTCATCACATCCTGACTATCACCTTGGCATGGGACCAACTCTTTGAACCAGTTTCTTCATCTGTAAAATGGGACTAATAATATTTAATTTATTATGTTACTGTGAGGATTAAATAAATATATGGCACTAGATGCTCAATATTAGTTGTCTTATATATCATATCACATATCATATCTCATATCACGAATATCCACAGCACATATGACACACCAAAGCACACAGAAACTATCAGTAAATGTTTGTTGCATGAATGAGTGATTAGAAAATCCTTTGAAAACACCATACTATACAATCCTGTTCATCTTACCTGGCTTCTTATAAGTCACGTAAATATAGAGGAAGAACTCGATGACATAGGTGATGACAGCTGCCCACCAGTTGATGACAAACATGACTGCACAGCACAAAACAGCTCCAAAGAGAGAAACCCACATGTTGTAAATTCCATATGCAGGTCTCCATCCTGAAAGTAAAAAAAAATATGTACACAGGAAAAACTTTCACACAACCACCGTCATACCACTGTGTATCACTAGGATGCAAAGAGCAAGTCTTTCATGACATAAGGAATCAGAGCTTTTAGGTCAGGCTCCTAGTTCTGTTATCCTGAGATCTTGGGCCTGTGGTTTATGAAGGTGAAATTATACTAAATAAAGATGTTGTAAAATAAATAAGATGTATGCATCTGGAAAATGTGTCACCCATGACCCCTCTATATGTCCTGCATGCCTCATGATTGTTTGCCTAAACTACCATGAGCATCTGCTTTCTATGCCATCAGGAGCTGAAAAGAGGTAGGAGGGATGGTAAGGGTAAAGCCTGGCAAGTGGGGAGGAGGGACTCACGGTGGTCCAAGAAAGACAGGATTAAGACAATGGATTTATTGTTTCCACAGGTAAGGCAGAGCCTTTGTCAAAAATCAATCCATCGACCTCTTTCCTCTTATTCTCTTGTGAGAGTGCCTGCATGCTTTTTCTCTGCGTGTGTACTCAATAAATTTTCTATCTACATGCTTTATCTGTGTTGTGCTCTTGAATTCTTTTTCACGGCATTGCCAAGAACCCGGAAACCCAAATTCAGCAACAAATTTTGGCGAGCCAGCCAGGAGGCACTTCTCTCTGACCATCTGGACTGGTGAATATGGGAGGCTTGGCCACGTGCTGTCGCTTTTTCTTCTCACTTGGCTCATTGCTATCTTCTCCTATGTCATTTTCACTGCTCTCTCTAGGAATCTAGGGGCTCAGATGTGGCTCCACTAGGACATAACCTCAGGTCAATTAGAGTCTTCAGCTCCTTCCTTGGAGGTTACAGGAGCCACATCTCCATGCCATATAGCTCCAAGGAAGCTCAGGATGGTGGGTAATACCACCCTTTGGTACCTTACTAGGGGCTTCTCCCTATGTTGAGCAGGAATCCTATGGGAGTCAAATCAAGTCCCTCTCTGTCTGTCTCTTTCTCTCTCTCCTCGGCTCTCCAAGACTTCCTTACACTCTCTCTTTTCCTCCCCTCTGATGACCCAGACTCTTCCTGCTGAATCTGTTTCTCTTTTCGCCTCTGTGACAGAGGTCCTCTTCCCTTGCCTCCATGAGAATCTCTCTCTCTCTTTCTCCTCTATCTGGCTTTCAATACTTTGTAAGACATTCCATTTTTTGTAACACAGGATTCCGGGCTAAGAATTCTTGTACAAACAAGGTGTTGTCTTTAGCATTCCAGGGAGTCATCTCTGGTTTAGGCCCAAGGGAACTGGGTACATTCCAATAAGAGTGTCTCCCCTGAAAGTGAGGTTTTTAGGATAAGCAAAAGTCCCAGCTATCCTGATTGAAGTGGGCTAAGCCTGTAAGAGCCAGTAAGCATCTCCTCCCCACCCAACCCACCTCTGTTTGTCTTAAAGTGAGCACACTGGCCTTCTTTCCCTCTGCTCACTCACAGCATCAGCTCTCAAGCCTTCACCCACCTAGGACCAGCTTGAACCACAGTTTTCCTCCTTATTATTGCTCTCCAGTGTAGCTGGAACATAGGTGGGCCTTTCTCTTGGGGAAACTACTAGCGTTAGATTTGCTTTCATTTTTAAAATCTGCACTGCAAGGGACAGAAGGAGACTCACACCTGCCCTGACCTATAATATAACAATACCCAGACCCTGTGGATTGCCTAAAAAGTGTACTAAGCCACATTTTATTGTGAAACTGACCTTTCCCAGGACATTTTTACTTAAGGGGAGCCTAATTTCTTTGCTGCATATTCCTTTCCTCTAGCTCAGTCCTGGCAACACCTAGGAAGATTCTTTTCCTAGAGTTTCTTTGCCTGTGGCATTTTCATAGGCAATAAGTCAAGCAGTAAGTTAAAAGGCTGCAGAACTGTCTGGCTGCATTATCTCCTGGAAAACCACCAGTGCTGGCCCACAATTGGAACAGTCAGTTATAACCCTATCTTTCAGTTAAATATATTTTGTAAGAAGGAGAGAAAACAGTACAAAATTCCTGATATACAGCTTTTTATAAACTTATATCAGGATAAACCCATGCAAATTATTTTACACCCAGGAGTAATTTCAGGGTCTTCTTCCTCATGATTCTTCCTTGCAGGAGGAAGAAGATATTTTAGATGATCCTCTCTTAAGTAGCTCCCCATCCCAACTTCACAGTTGTCCCTAAACACCCCTAAACCCCACTAGTGCCAAGACTGCAGCCCCTCAATGCCCTCTTTGTCTCCACCCTACTCTAGCCCAGCAAACCATACTCACAGAAAGGTCCTGTACCATCCCTCAGGGAAACAGGGCAAAAAGGATGGCATATTTCCCATTTGGGAAGAGTGAACAGAGACATGGGGGCCATCCATTTCATGTTCCCTTTTCTATTTCCGATCTAGCACAGTATAAGAAACAGTTAGGGAGGTTCTTGGAGGACCCCTGAAATTCTATGCAAGAATTTAAAAATCTGCTATTAACCTATGGATTTATGTGGGAATGTGAAAGTCATTCATTCCTCTTGTGGCACGCCTAAAGAAAAGCATCAAGTTTAGACTGAAGTACAGGGCCATGCTGACCAACTTAGAAGTCAGTAGCCTGTCCAATATGCAGTAGGGGCAGTAGTGGTTCCAAATGCTAGCCTAAATTGGAACTACCAGTGGGGCCAGGCAGAAGTGAAAGCCAGAGACCACATGATAACTTGCCTAATAGAAAGAATGAAAAAGTGTACCATCAAACCTGTAAATTATAATACGTTGTGGAGCATAACTCAGGAAGATAAGAAAGACCCTGTTTTATTTCAGGGGACGCTGGTGGAGGCTATGAAAAAGCATACCCAAATAGACAAAGACAAATAATGCTTATTAGTCAGTAAGCTCCTGATACAAAGAAGAAACTCCAGAAACTAGCCTCTCGGCCACAAACCCCTATAAATGATCTCATGTATGCTGCTTTTTTCTGTTTTTAATAACTGGGATGGGGCTGCAGAGGAAGTAAAGGTAGGGAGAGACATGGCAGGTAAGACAATTTTTAAATTAATACTGGAGCCATTTATTCTGTTTTGACCTATCACTTAGGCCCATTATCCCATGAACCTGTCCCACATTAGGGGTGAAGCGAGAGCCTAAAACCAAGACCTTTACTCAGCCCCTCCTTTGTTGAACTCACAGCATACTTTTAAATCATCAATTATCAGTAGTGCCAGAATGCCCCACCCATTCCAGGAAAATCCTTTTCATTCCCTGGTGGCTGCCTTAAACTAATAAGCCCAGCTAGTGTTTACTAGAATCCTGAAGACCCTATTAGATTGAAGCCACTTAGTACACCAGAGAAGATTCTTAAGCAAATAAACCTATCTGTATGGAAGGAAAGCATCCTGGGGCTAGCCCAAGAATAACCCCTGATTGATTGCAAGCTTTCAGTTCTAAATCTTAAAAATGCATTTTTGTAACCCTCTTCACCATAACTCGCAATCCTATTTGCTATTGAATGGTAGGGACTTAAAAATAAGATTCCCATCCTACTCACTTAGACAGTGCTTCCCCAAGGGTTTAAAAACAATCTCTATACCTTAAAAAATACCTTAGCAGCAGAACTTACTGGCCTCCAATTGTCTTGTAATATGTTAACTTTGTAAACTGAGATATTCCTAACATAGTCCTAATATATTTGTTTGTTGTAATCACTGTAAACTGGGTATGGAAAGTTACTGAAAGGTTTAAGAAGGTGAATTTTGTAGTCATTACTGACTACAAGTCCTGAATGGATATGGAAAGTTGTAGAAAGTCCGAGGAAGTGAATTTTGTAGTCATTACTGACTACAAGTCCTGAATGGATGCAGGAAGTTGGAGAATTTTTTAAAGTAAGTTTTGTTAGTAGTCACTGCTGACTATAAGAAGTTGCAGAAAGTGTATAAAAATAAATTGTGTCTGTCCTAGTCAGTACTGCTCTCTGTTAAACTGCTCTTAGGAAAAGTTACGAAAAAGTTTTTTTTTTTAACCATCTGCGTACTCTGCCTAAAAGATAAAAATTTTATATCATATCAGAATAATATCCTTAGTAATGTTTATGTTGACCTTATCCTTTAGTTCAGAAGTCCTCTTACTCTTAAAGGAAAACTGTTTCAAAAGAATTATTCTCTCACCTTTAAAAGTGAAATGCTAAAATAGTTTAAAATATTACCTAAAAATATGTTTAAGAAATATTACAATAATTAAAAAAAGATTTTCTAAACTTCTGTTAGCTAAATTTTCATGGGTGAAATGTTATTCATATATTTAGACATGGTTTCTATTCTAGCACTTATCTACATAATGTTAAAAGTTACAAATCACAGGAACAACCAAATTTGCTTATCAGTTACTTTACTCTAAGGCTTCTCTAAAAGTACAGGTGGTCAACTATAAATCAGATTTTCATCATCAAGAAAAAGACTTTTTTGAGAAGCAAGGAAAGTATAAAAATTGTATTCTACCTGTTAATTAACATAGCCCTGGTAAATGTGTAAAAGTGAAACAGGGCAAGATTTCTGCTATAATTGGTAGCTAATAACCCCAATATTAAAAAACTGTCAAATATTTTTGTTTCTAAAAGTAAATTCATATAAAATGATTATAATAAAATAAAAAATTAAAGTGTAAGCTCTTACGGCAATAACATTTATTCCCTAAGCCTTAACTGTTATTTCTAAATGCTAAGATGTTTTTGCTCTAAAGACCTAGTAGGTCTCTAGAACTTTAAGTATCTGTGTGACATCTAAAACTCAAAATTAAAGTTCTCCAGCTCTAAAAGTCAGCATTATTCTACACAGGAACTATTTAAAGGCTGTACATTTTTTTAACCTGTCTAGTATTTGCAAAGTCCCTTGAAGGACTAAAGAAAAAGTAAAACTATTAAACTACCCCCAACTTTGGAGATTCCTGCTATTTTCTTAAGCAATGAGGGCTCCCAATTTAATAAGCCAAAGCCCTGCCTCCAGGAACTTTAGGTCAAAAAGAAAAATTAATTACCCTCACCTGAGCTCTATAACCAGGAAAGGGAAAAGACTATGCCTTCTTGGTCCTGCATGCCCACACAGCAGTGTAGAAAGAACAAAGCTTTCTTCCCATTAAATACCACCAAGAGATACTCAATTTCTTAAACACCATGCTCTTACCAACAAAACATAGTGGTAACTCATTGCCCTGACCATCAGAAAAATACTACTAACACTTGTCTAGGAAACAACTGGACCAATACAGCAGCCAAAGCTGCAGCCCGATCAATCAAGTGCCTTTTAAGTTTCATTCCTGTACCCCTTAACCTAGCACATATGCCTCTTATTCCCCAGTTTAGCAAAAACAGGCCACCCTGGGTGGACCATGGTGGCTCAGCAGGCAGAGTTCTCCCCTGCCATGCTGGACACCCAGGTTCAATTCCCAGTGCCTGCCCATGCAAACAAACAAAAAACAAAAAAAACAAGCTGCCCAGCTAAGATTCACTCTTGGGCCTGAAAAATAGTCATTTCTTTCCCTGTTCCCTAATTTCACTTGGCTAATGCTTAAACCCACTCACTTCTTTCCTCTTCTTGCTATTAATTGTCTCTTGCATTTTTAAGCTTCTCACCAAGTTTATTTCTTCTAGACTAGAAATCTTTCACACCAAACCAATGCTGATGTGAAAATTTTCAGCCATTCCAACCACCCCTCCAGCTCCCCTCTCAACTTAAGACAGCCAGAAAGTTCTATGCCCAGTCAGGCAGGACCTATATCCTCTAACAAGCCAGAAGCAGCTACAGAAGACAGACTCTCATCCCTCAATACCCATTTAAGATTAAGGGATGAGAACTCTCTCAGGGGGAATTTGAGGCAGGCTAGAACAGGGAGAGAGGGGAGAGAAACAAAAACCATGAAGGATCCCTTAAATGAGGATGGTTAATCAAAGTCAGGACAGCATGCATTTGACACAGACACCCTTCCTGGGGGCTACCCACTTATGAGAAATACCCAGCAGCAGCCAACCCATCTGAAGCCAAATAACCTCCACTTGAGTGGCCATCTATGGTGAAGGGTAGAGCCAAGCAACCTACCTAAATGCATTATCTACCATCAAGCACCATGCTAGAGAGAAGGGAGTGTGGAATAAAAAGCCCGGAACAGGAAGGGGGAGGGGGAGGGGGAATAAGTAAAGCTAATCTATAAAAGCAAATGCCCCTCACATTGCTTATTGCCTCTTGCTTCTATCCTCTTGTGAGAGTTCCCAAATGCTCCTTTGCATGTGCATTCGATAAATTTTCTACCTATGTGAAAAAAAAAAGTCAATCTATCGAGGACTTCCAGGAAAGATGGTAGAGTAAAGAACACCAAGATTTAGTTCTTCCATGAAAACAGTTATTAAACTATTAGTAAACAAGTAGGAATTGTCTGAAACAAGTGCTTTGTGGCTCCATAGGCCAGAATACTTAACAGCATCCAGTGAAAAACAGGAGGAAGAGGCTGATAAACTACAATAAAGAACAGTGAGCTGCTCTCTCCATGCAGCAGCTGCTGGAACCCATTCTCCGTTTTTGTGGTGGGCCACCCTGGGGTCCAGTCCTTGGCTAGCTTGTTCGGGACAGAAAGGGATATAAAAATCCTCTTCCCTAAGAATAGGAGTGGGGATGGCAGATCATTGATCATTGGCATTTGATTAGTGAATTCAGATTGCTGGGTCCCAGCTCTGAGCTAGTGTTTTAACACCTCTGGACAAAGCAGGCAGCAGCCACTATTTCAGCCCTACCCTGGACAGGGGTGGAGACAGCAGAAGTTTAAAAATGAGCACTTCCTCAGGGCTCCAGGAAATGGCTAGCTGAATGGGTTGTATTTGCCTGGCACACCAAGAAAGCACAAATTTGGGGAGCCATCAAAGAGGTTTTTGGTGCCTTTCCAGATTCCCTCCCCAGGGAACTTTGCAGCCAGTCTATGCCCCCTTTGTGGGTCCCTGATCCTGATTTGTCTGGGAAATAATGACTTGGGGAAGTCCTCTCTGGAGTTACCCTCCTCCCAGGATTTTCCCCCTAGACAAAAGCAGCTTGAGATAGAAAAGGGAGTGCAAAAAAAATGTAGAGGCACAACAAAAACAAACAGAACAGATCAAGTTTCTGGAGGAGGGGAAGAGGAAAGGAAATTTTCTCTGGGAGGTGAAATTTGATCTGCATATCTAGGGCAAGAATCAGATGAAGAAAACTTCAAAAACTCTGATCAATTAAATATAGGCTATTCTATAGGTATAGTATAAGGTGGAGTAATCAACAAATAAGAGCCTTTAACACAAAGCCAATCAGCAATAAAATCCTAGATAAGGGAGAGAAACTGGGCTTCAGAGTAAACTCATAAAGATAATCACATGCCTAGACATCAGCAAAAAATTACAAGGAATACCTAAGAAACCTACACTGACTCTTGAAGAAATAGAAGACCTCAACATACAATTACAAGTAAAGAGATTGAATCAGTAATCAAAAAACTCACAACAAAGAAAAGCCTAGGACGAAATGGTGTCACAGGTGAATTCTACCAGTGATTCCAAAAAGAATTAATATCAGTCCTGCTCAAACACTTCCAAAAAATTGAAGAGGAAGGAACTTATTCTATGAGGCCACCCCCCAAAACCAAAGTCAGATAAAGATACTACAAGAAAAGAAAATAACAGATCAATTTCTTTTATGAATATAGATGCAAAAATCCTAAACAAAATACTTGTAAATGGAATCCAACAGTACATTAAAAGAATTATAAGCAAGATCAAATGGTTTTTCTCCCAGGTAGACAAGGGTGGTTTGGCACAAGAAAATCAATCAACGTAATACATTCATTAACAAATCAAATGGGAAAAACCACATGATCATATCAATTGACAAAGAGACTTGTTCTTTGATAATGACTATATAATGGTATGACTTTTGTCATGTGACGATGCGACTGTAAAGGTCTTGTGACTGATACTCCCTTTGCCTGGTATATGGGTAGATGAGTAATAAGATATAGATATATATAAAAATTGGGGGGATAAGGGGTATGGAATATTTGGAGTTTCTTTTCTTTTTATTTCTTTATTTGGAGCTATAAAAATATTCTAAAATTAATTGAGGTGTTGAATGCACAATTATATGATGATTCTGTGAGGCACTGATTATTGACTTTGGATGGTTTATATGGTGTGTGAATATATCTCTGTAAAAGTGCATTAGAGATAAAAAAGAAAATCAATTGATGCAGAAAAGGCATTTGACAAAATTCAGTGTCCTGTCTTGATAAAAACACTTCAAAAAATAGGAATAGAAAGAAATCTTCTCAACATAATAAAGGGCATATATAAATAAAAACCCACAGCCAACATCATACTCAATGGTGAAAGACTGACGGCTTTCCCTCTAAGATCTGGAACAAGACAAGGATGCCTACTGTCAGCACTGTTATTCAACATTGTATGGGAAGTTCTAGCCAGAGCACTTAGGCCACAAAAAGAAAGAAAAGGCATACAAAAATTGGAAAGGAAGAAATAAAACATTCACTATTTGCAGACGATATGATCCTATATTTAGAAAGTTCTGAAAAATATACAAGAAAGCTACTACAGCTAATAAATGAGTTCAGCAAAGTATTGGGATTCAAATTCAACACAAAAATATCAGCAGTGTTTCAATACACAACTAATGAGCAATTTGAGACAGAAATCAAGAATAAAAGTCCATTTTTTAGCAAAAAAAAATCAAATACCTAGCAATAAACTTAATCAAGGATGTGCTAGATTGAAACTGTTATGTACAAGAAAAGCCACACTTTTATTAATCCAATCTTGTGAGTCCAGACATATTGTTTAGAGTGGAACCTCTTGATTAGGTTGCTTCCATGGAGATGTGACAAACCCAATTGTGGGTGTGCCCTTTTAATTAGAAAGAGATGTGACTTCACTCATCCAAGGTGGGTCTTTGTTTTACTGGAGTCCAGTAAAGAGGAAACATTTTGGAGAAAGCCAACAGAGAACACAGGCATTTGAAAATATGTGTCAGTGCTGACAAGCAAATGCTTGGAGAGCTGTTAGAAACCACAGCCCAGCAGACATCACCTTGTGCCTACCCATGAGAGGCTAAGCAAGAGCCCTCAGTATGAAAAAGCTAAAACGTGGAGAGAGCCAATAGAAACTAAGTGAAGAAATCCAGTGTTTGCCCAAGAGAAGCTAAGAAAGGGCCAACAGATGCTGGCCACATGCCTTCCCAGCTAGCAGAGGAAACCCAGATGTCTTCTGGCTCCTTTCTCTGGAGTCAAGCTTTCTTTCTCTGGATGCCTTAGTTGGACATTTCTATGGCCTTAGAACTGTAAATTTGTAACTTATTAAATCCCCTTTGTAAAAGCCAATCCATATCTGGTATATTGCATTTCGGCAGCATTTCCATACCAAAACAGATGTAAAGGACTTGTACACAGAAAACTACAAAATATTGCTAAAAGAAATCAAAGAAGACCTAAATAAATGGAAGAACATTCTGTGATCATAGATTATAAGACTAAATATCATCAAGATGTCAATTCTACCCAAACTGATTTTTAGATTCAATGGAATTCCAATCAAAATTCTAACAGCCTACTTTGCAGAAATAGAAAAGTCAATTATTAAGTTTATTTGGAAGGTAAGGCCCCCAAATAACTAAAACACGTCTTTAAAAAGAAGAACAAATAAGGAGAACTCATACTCTCTGACTTTAAAGCACATTACAAAGCCACAAAGGACATAGTACTGACATAAAGATAGATTTATTAACCAATGAAGTTGAATTGAGAGTTCAGAAATACACCCTCACATTTATGGTCAATCTTTTTTTGACAAGTCTGCTAAGTCCACTCAACTGGATAAAAACAGTCTCTTCAATAAGAAGTGTTGGGAGAACTGGATATCCATATGAAATGAATGAAAGCCCTATCTCTGCTATGTTAACAGTTAACCATATACAAAAATGAACTCAACATGGATCAAAGATCTAAATATAAGAACCATGACTATAAAAATCCTAGAAGAAAATGTAGGGAAGCATCTTCAAGATCGTGTGGTAGGCAATGGTTTATTAGACTATACACCCAAAGCACAAGCAACAAAAGAAAAAAATAAATAAATGGAAGCTCTTCAAAATTAAAAACATTTCATTTTTTAAATTTTATTCCTTTTGCATCAAAGGAATTTGTCACGTGAGTAAAAACATAACCTGCTCAATGGGAAAAAATATCTGGAAACCATGTATCTGATAAGGGTTTAGTATCCAGAACATAAAAAAATCCTATAACTCAACAATAAAAAGACAAATCACATTTTCAAAACAGGCAAAAGACTTCATTAGACATTTCTCCAAATAGGAAATACAAATGGCTGAAAAGCACATGAAAAGATGCTCAACATCACTTGCAATTAGAAAACTGCAAATCAAAATTACAATGAGATATCATTTTGCACCTACTAGAATAGCCAATATAAAAAAAGTAGAAAATCACAAATGTTGGAGAGGATATGGAGAAATAGGACCACTCATTTCATTGCTGGTGGGAGCATAAAATGGTGCAGCCACTGTGGAAGACAGCTTGGCAGTTCCTCCAAAAGCTAAGCACAGAATTACCATATGATCTGGCAATCCCACTACTAGGTAAGATACCCAGAAGAATGGAAAGCAGGGACTGGAACAGATATTTGCACACCAATGTTCATAGTGGCATTATTCACAATTGCCAAAAGATGGAAGCAACCCAAGTGTCCAAGAACCAATGAATGCATAGTCAAAATGTGGTCTATACACACAATGGAATAGTATTCAGCTGTAAAAATGGCTGAAAAGCACATGAAAAGATGCTCAACATCACTTGCAATTAGAAAACTGCAAATCAAAATTACAATGAGATATCATTTTGCACCTACTAGAATAGCCAATATAAAAAAAGCAGAAAATCACAAATGTTGGAGAGGATATGGAGAAATATGACAACAAGGATGATCCTGGAGGACATTATTTCGTGTGAAATGAGCCAGACACTAAAGGACAAATACTGTATGATCTCACTTTTATGAACTAGTTACAACAAGCACTCTCAAAGAATTAGAATCTAGAATATAGGTTACTAGTAGGTAGACTGAGGCAAGAGAATGGGGAGTTGATGCTTGACCTGAACAAAATTTCTATTTAAGTTGATGGTTGATGATAGAAATGGACGGTGGTATTGGAAGCACGTTATTGTGAGTGCAATCAACAGCACTGAACTATAGAGGTGAACGTGGTTAAAAGTGGAATCTTTAGGATGTACATATTACTAGATAAAATTAAAAGATAAAACATAGGACTGTTCAACACAGTGACCCCTATTGTGGACAAGGGCAAGCATATTCTTTCATGGATTGTTACAAATGTACAATACTAATATCAGGTGTTAATAATAGGGTAGCATATGGGAAAAAATACCTAATATAAGTTACGGATGATAGATAACAGTATTTTAAAATCTTTCATCAATCGTAACAAAAATAAGTACTATTAAAAAATAGTACATTTATTTTTAAAACTGTATCATCAGTTGTGAATAATGTTCCATACCAATGCAAGGTGTTGTGGATGGTGTGGTGTACGGGAATCCTGCATTTTATGCATAATTATTTTGTACACCACAACTTCTCTAAAAAAAGAGTCAATTCACTTGACTTCCTAGTTGCTCTTCCATCATTCTAAGAGGATACTGCTTACCCTTCCAGGAATAACAATCTATGGGAAAAAGAAGGGGAAACTTTTCTAGCAATGGCTACTTAAACCAAAATTAGTTTGTCATACATTTTACAATAAAAATATTTTTCATGGGCGGGCCACGGTGGCTCAGCAGGCAAGAATGCTTGCCTGCCATGCCCGAGGACCCGGGTTCGATTCCCGGTGCCTGCCCATGTAAAAAAATAAAAAATAAAAAAATATTTTTCATGGTTCATACAAGCATGCGGGTTTCCATGTTCTATTAGTTTCCTGCAATGCAAGAAGCTGGGAGACATTAAGGTCAGGATGGGATAGCTCTTATTTGAAGGGTACATTTGGTCTATGGGTGAAATACATTTTATATTTGGAGTTGCCAAAACACAACAGAGCTTTATAAATCTTCAAGAGCAATTTCCTAAATGGCCACAAGATGGAAATAACACTTCAAGAACATCACTGGACATACCTTTATTTTTCTGAATCTGGCTTTCTATTTCTGTGTGTGTGTGTGTGTGTGAAAGAGGGAGACTTTCTCTGGCTTTGTATCTCCATGGCCTCCCTCCATGTGCCTTTCTGTTTTTCCTCTCTCTCTTTCTCTCCCTTTCCTTCCCTCCTTTTCACTCTTTCCCCGTCTACCCCTATTATTTCATCTTGTCTTCCAAAACTGGCTGCAATATAGCATGCAGGAAGCCTACATTTCTAAGATTCATTTTATTTTCTGAACAGAACTTTCTTTTTAAAAGAACAAGTCAAAACAGAAACAAAAATGAAAACATCTCTAAGAAAAGACTAAACTACACTAAAACAGCCCTCAGCTATTTTCTGTAGCCTGGTGGCTCCTGATGGATAAAGCTCCCCCTTACAACTATATTTTATCTGATTGGCAGAAGGTTTTCCAAAGGAGGCTTAAGGTGTGACAGCCCATAAGGGGGTGGAAATGTGTCCTTATCCTAGATAAAAGTTACCATGACAAAGAACTTTCTGAAGGTCACCATGGTAAGTCACTATTCTGGCGGAAAGGCTGAAGAACGTCTATCGGCTAATGAAAGCAAAGCAGAGGTGAGGGGTGACTAGACAGGGAAAGGTTCTCTGATTGAAATTTGGAACCACTTTAAACCACAGCCCAAGGAGTGTTCTGAGGTCACCGGCATCAGCGTGACAGGCCCAACACAAATCTGCATTTACTGCACTCAGCAGGTAATTATGGGAACTGCTCATCCTTCTCTTCTGCACCATGGGCAGGAAACAAATTGATAGTGAGGAAGTTTCAAATATATACATTTATTCCACTTCTGTGGTCACTTTCACCCTGGAAATAAATAGTGGTGTATTTCTACTGCTGAAATAAATGTGGTTTCTCTTGCAATGAATAATTTATTGCCACAGCAGAAAATTGACTTTACGGTTGGTCAAAAAGGCCATTGCTCAAATGATTCTTTTTCTATTTCAGAAGTCATCCCCAACTCGCCAAAATAAGTGGATTACGCTGCCCACTAGGATATAAGGAGACGTAAAACACAGATTTAGCACTTTTCACTGACTTATTCCTTTTATTGAGAAAAACTAACTGTTTATTTCAGTTTAGAAAAGTTAACTTACCTGGAGATTTGGCATAAGAGGCATGGAAGCAGGAGAAATTAATAAGTGCATATGAGGCCAAGAAAAAATTGGAAATGATGGGAGCAATGGTGTTGAGTTCCGCTGTAAAAGAAGCAAAATTGAGCATGTACATATGAGTGATGAGACCAGGGGCAGAACAGCTGGTATAGCCTAGAAGCTTGACTTTATTTGGAAATTGAAAACATAGCTAGCATCTGTCAAAGTTTAAGAAGTTCGTGATATTTCTTTGGGGCTGGCTGCATTCATGTTAAAAGATATTCTTAACCAGAGTTTCCATAAACTAAGACGTAGGAAAAAAAAACTACCAGTCAGAAAATTGAGAAGCAAGACCCTACCTATAGAAAATTCGGGTGGGAGTGGGTAGAGCATTTGGGGACCAAGCAAATGATAAATTTCCTTCCTGCTATTTTGGAGGCATTAAATCCTATGCCCTTTAGCGGCTTTCTATACAATCAAAGGCTCTGCAGGATGACAGATTAGTCAAATAAATATCAGCGCACCAGCAACTTGCAATTAGACATCTCTTTGCATCCATCCAATGCACTCTCTCTGACTTCCAGGACTTGACTCCTGTTAGTCATTTATACTCTTCCACATCTGTAGAGAGCTCTACCTCTGAGGTTTGCCAAAAATACTTTTACTTTGATGGCTAAAGATCCAGTATGATTTAATCCTGGCTGGATTGTTTACTGTGCGATATAAAAAATAATAGAAAGACAATCCCACTCTTCTGACGACCAGACATCTATCAATTCCAGTGCTGCAAACGCCCACGGCAGCTGGTGGAATTCTAGAACAAGGATGCCAACAGGGAGGAGGAGGCAAAAACAGGTGTCTGCAAGCTTGTGTCCTGAAGCTAATCCATGTTGTTGTGAAACAGTGATTTTAAAGAATCTTTCTTAATTTATACAGAAGAAAATGTTTAGATGGCACTTGGATCACTGAAATGCAGCCCAGGGTGATGGTTTGTGGATATAAAGGTTAAATTACATAATGGAGACATCTCAGTGCATAACCACTTTTTGTTTGAGATTTTTTTAAAAATCTAGCATACATAGTAATATTCCCCCCTCATCAACGTTGTAGAACTCTGGTGAGGGTTCCTTCCTTGCAGTCACTTCCACCTGAGTGGGCACAGAGAGGAGGTGCTCTCAGCATTTGGCACCTCAGTGCTGAGAGAAGCAGTGCCCCACATCAGTAGTTACCACTGCCCTTGCCTTCTGCCTCCTTGTCACTCATGCTCATCAGAAATGGTGGTGCCTTAGGGAGGAGGGAGGAGGGAAGAGGGAGGAGGGAGGAGTGGGGGGGCTAAAACTGATGACTGCGCCTCTCCAAGATTATGACCCTGTTCCCATATTGCTTTGGGAGAGGGACTGGAAATTATAGTCTAGGCAAGTGGTTCTCAAACATCAGTATGTCTATGAATCTCTTGAGGGGCTTACAAAAATGCAGACTCCTTATCCCCTGAAATTCTGACTCAGTAACTCTGGGGTGGGGTCTGAAAAATCTGCACTTTAATATACACCCCCAAGTGATTCTGATATAGATGGTTAATGGAATATATTTTGAGAAACACTAACATAGATACTTAAGTTCTGCAAGCTGTCAGGCCAGGAGATTTAAAGACAGCTGGAGGGGACTCTATCTTAGGTGATATTGTGCAGATTGGAGGAAGAATTCAGTTGCACTTGGTTGGATGGATTTCCAATACTCAGATTCAAAGAACAGATTAAAGTCCAAAATCCACCTCAAGTTCCTCAAAGGCCCTCTACACACAAGGATTTCTCATTTCTTTCTTAGACACCCTCTCATATTCCCAAGTGGGGTATTAAACATAAAATAGGAATTTCTCAAGTTAAAAGGAAAGCCCTGTAAGTAATCAGAATTCTTTTGCTTTCGGTGAGGACAAGAAAACTACGAACCAATAAGGATGAACGCCATGGCAATAACAAAAGTGAGGAAATATCCTCTCAGGGGTTCATTGTTTTTTCCATATCCCTTTGCAAAGAACTGCAGGGCCTTGTAAATGTTGTCCTTGCACAGAGCCTAATGGGAAAGAAGAGGAGAAATCTGTCATTTATATCTATGCACAGTCATTCTGCGAGGTGATTCAAACAAGAAGATTTGAAGAAAGATTAAGTGATACACAATATGAGGCACAAGTTAACACTGTAGTTTATCATTCTTCATATTATTGGAATCGATCTTGACTATGTGGCAGACATAGCACTTGAGCCAGATGCAAACATTAAGCCGTTTCAGAAAATGATGGAAAATGATTGCCAGTGAGAATGAATATTTCAGCTTGATCTATATGCACTGGAAACAGCACTAGAGAGCAGCGCGTGCTTTAGTGCCTGCCTCACCTGGAACACTTTGGGTGCGCTGACAAGGGAGGCCAAGGCTGAAGACAGCGTCGCAGAAAAGATTCCAGCAGTGATGAGGGGGCCAAACCCTGACACCATACTCATGACCTTGAGGAAGAGAGGTCGAGAGGTAATGAGGCTCACCCAACAGACAGGAAAAAAAAAATTAACCAAAGTTTTACGCAATTCTTCCTCTTGCACTTTCTATGATCTGAAATCTGCTTTTTAAGGCTAATTGCTTCTCATCAGATTTTTTTTTCCTGATCATTCTTAAGTCCTTAAGATTTGTGTTTTTCAAGATGGAAAATTTATTGTTTATTTAAAAAATGGTCATGACAATATATCCAGAAAATGCTGAAAAGAATAGAAATAATTTCAAAGATTTCGACAACATTTTTCCCTTCTTTCTTGTGATCACATTTTTCTTTTCTTTTTCTTGATGATGGAAAATTCTATCCAGCTGAAAGTACGATTTTAATAAGGTTTGGGGAGGACCTTAGCTGTTTATCAGGGTTTTTTTTTTAATGGATTTAGCCCTTCTCCCTCCTCCTGCACACAAAGGCTTTCCAAACCTTTGCTATTTCTGTACTCATTAAACACCATTTTAGATCGGAGACATGATGAGATTCTATCGATTTAAGTCATATTTTGGAATAATGACTTCAGCTGAGTTAATTTCTCTTTGTTGATTATTAAAATAGATGAATGGAACCTATGTGACAAATTTGCTTCTCCCTCTGCTCACCAATCATTCAGACAAATTAACTTGTTTCAAGTCCTACAGTTTTTCTCAACTTCCCTTGGTCCTTTCCTCTCCTTTACCGTCCCCTCTGCCACTCACAGTTTCCCTCCTGGCCTGGTTTTCCAGGCATTCCAGTGCCACCTCAGAGGCTTTTCCTAAGCTGAAACCGGTGCATGAAATGCACTCCACAGGCTAATCTGCTTCTCCTCTCTGCCATGAAATCCTGCACAGCTGGTCAGAAGACACAAAGGTCAGGTGGCGGTCTCTCCCTGGCAATCAGACAACCGGCTATTCCCTCCCCACCATATTAAATACAGCCACCGTACCTGCCGCCACACAGTGCCTGTAAGAATCCCTTCTCTCCCACACTATTTTTTTGCTGAATTTGAATTGACCCACAATCCATCAGCTGCAGCGTCAGAAGTGTCATTATGCATGATGTTCTAGACATGAAAATAACACCAATGATTTTTTCTTTTTTCTTTTAGCTCGAACCTGAAAATTGTTCATCAGCCCATACTGACAAGGTTCGCGTCGACATCTGGAAAAGTCGTAGCCCAGCCCACAGGCTGCCGAGCCATTGCAGTTCACCGCGGAGACGATGGTGTCGTTCATGTTTCCGGTGGCATCGCGCACCACGCAGGCGCCTGTGGGAACAACCGCGGCGGGTCATCTCATTAACCTGGCGCTGCTCCCTTAGGGTTTTTCTTCTAAAAAAAAAATCACCGCCTTTACTTCGAGAACGAACTGGTCCATTTTGTGGCCTCCCTTCATTGTAAAATCGTGCTGGGACAAGGCAGCTGGAGGTTACCAGCCCCTGAGCCTGGCGGTGCTTCCCCGTCTAGCAAAGGCCGGTACTTCCACCGCCTCGAATGGCTGCGGCCCCAGCTCTCTCCTGCCTTTGGAGGATTGATTCTTGAGGCTTCTCTTTCTTCTCTCTCACAAAGCCTGTGCCTTGTATACTACATGCACTCAGTTCGTATTTCTGCCTTAGCGATATTGATTGGGTGTTTTCAAATTGAGGGATTTCTTTTCCCATCTGCGAGGGAACCAAGGGATAGGATTATGGAATCCCAGTAATCAAGAGAACTGAGCACTTGTTTTCAACTACTGAAATAATTGGAGAAATTTCTTAAAGTTATAATTATACTTTCTATATAATTTTAATAGTTTAAATAATAAAGGAAATGGTTTGGGATAACATATTAAGATTTCACAGGTAGTATTAATGGTTGAATAACATTTTATCAAATATTTATCTCAGGTCACTTAACTGTTCCTTTTTTTTTTTTTTACATTGGAGTATGTCTATTATTTTCTATCATTAATAGTCTGTGATGTACATCTTTGCACATAAAATTTTTCTTCTGTATTTCAAAATATTTCTCTAGGACAGATTCCCAAAAAGGGAATTTGGGGAATTTTTAAAAGATTCTTGATGTAGATTTTAGCCACTGACTTTCCACATGAATTTTTGCAGCTCTGATCTCTGCCATCATGCATCTGGTAGGATTATTGAAATGCGTGAATACATGTGTGAAGTGTATATAAACTCTGAACTGTTTGAAGGAGCAATACTTTACAAACCAAATGCCAACCAGTAAAACTATTCACTTTGCTTTCCCCCAGCTGGGATAGGTTCTTATTCTTTGCTAATTATTTTAAAATAGGTTCCAGTGACAGCAACTAATGGAAAACCTCACTCTTAGGCATGGAATTCACATTCTTTGAATCTGGGAAAGACTTAAAGGTTATAAAATCTTTTAATTGAAAGAGCCATTTAAAGTAATCAGTGCAGGAATTCTTTCTTTCTTAGCCCTGAGAAGTGGCCCGCCAGCCTCTGCTTAAACTCTTGAAATTATGGATTTTTAGTATCACACAAAACTATCCAGTTCAGATTTCACCCCTTTGTATTGTTTTATATGAGCTAGCTTTTTCAAGTCACATATTCTAGCTTCTGCATGACAGATCCCCCCCAGCCCCCCTAAATCAGGCTGTGAGCCAGCATTTGCAGTTATCACAAGCCACTGACCCAATGACTACTCCTTCTGCCTTTGTAAAAGTATAGAAATGTAGATTTTCCACCCAGCGGTAGAGAAAACTGGAAAAATCTTTGAAATCACATCTATAATTTTTCCCATTCCATCATTTTCACTTTGTGTGAGCAAGAAAACCATCTGGGCAAATTAATTCTAGGTGGTTTCAATGTCATTTAAAAACATGTCAGTTTCCTAAAGCATTGGAACACAATCTATTTGCATGCAACTAAATTGGGAAATGCCACAATACCGTTAACAACCTTACCCAACTTCCTGAAACAAGCAGCAGTGAGAGAGACAAGAACCTAAGTCAATTTTTCTGCTTTTTTTTCTTTCCTCCAGAAACCAACCCAAGATATGTGCACTTTCCTAATTTTCCCTTCAGTTAGTAGAGGATGATTTGGATGTGTCCTTTGGTAAAATGGTCAGCCTGGCTTACTCACTGGTCCACCCTGGAGCTACTTCCCTATTGTGCACAGAAGGGAGTTACCTCCCTTTCTGAATGTTGGGAAACCAAGTCTTCCTCTCCTACTACAGCATAAGAATGAAGTGGCCCCCAACCTAGAGGAGGTGTGGCTGCAGGTGGCAGATGGAACCAAAATCAACCTCCAGAACAGCAGGAGAATTCACATGTTTTCTGCTCACCGAGCAGTGTGGGGGCTGGCTGCCCACACTGCTAGCAGCTGGGTCGTGTTCTGATTTCCTGCCAATTGGTGACAGTGACATTTCCATATTAGGGACAGCAGACAAGGATGAGACACAGTCATCAATTCCATACCCTTCAGGCTTTTTTTTTCCTTTGGCTTCTTGTCTCTTGCTTTATTCCTGACCTGCCTTCCAGGACAAGGGAGGTGGGTCCTGGAAGTGGTGGCTTCAGTAGCAGTGGGAAGTCACTTAGAGTAGGAATGTGGGATCTGTTTTGTGCTCAGGTGGAATGCCACTCAGATTAGTTCTACCCTCCTCTTGACTCAGAGACACCTGCATTACAGCTTAACTGTTTCCAAATCCCTAGAACATCCACACCATAATTTATTAAAGTACTAAGAAGAGAATTTAAATTGTTGTCTTTAAGAAAAAAAGACCTTTTACTTATGTTCCGTTGAAAAGCCACTGGTTATGAAGAACATCTGGTTCCTTTGTAATTCTGATATTCAGACACCAGAGATGTGCAACTTACCTACACAAATAGCAACTCCTATATAGGCGACAGTGGTGATGAAGATGGCTAGCATGGTTCCTCTAGGGATGGCATCTTGGGGATCCTTTGGGGAAAGAATGTAAAGGTAGACGAGAAGGTGAAATAAGAAACAGAGATCACTTGGAGTTTTTTCAAATTTGTAGGCGACCCTTCCTGAGGTGAGTATTAAACTCTGCTATTTGAATTTGTAGATTTTTTTCCCTTGTTGCCTTAATTTTAAATTGGTTTATGAAACTCACCATGCAAACATACGTTTCACAATGATTATTTGGATATTTAATTTAAATATGCCTATGGATGAGCTAAGATATCCATTTTTGGTGGTTCTAAGTGTATTGTTAGTTTTCTTAAAAAAAGTAAATATGCATTTTCTTTTTTATATATATATATATATATATATATATATATATAAAAGAAAAGTTCAGGCAATTGCAAAGTGGTAAGCAGGAGATCATTTCAAACAAAGGTTTTGATTCATTAAAGAATTTTGTAAGTGCACTGAACAGAAGAGGTCTCTAAATGTCTAGGAAGATTTTTAGGGAGTTTTATGGAAAAGTACACAAGTTATTTCACTCACTTAGGCCTCATTCTTCTCTTTACCGCCTAAGAATTTCATGCAAATGTTGAAGTTAGAGGAAAATATACAAACATAAGTGGCACATTGACAATATTTGTGTGTGTGTACTTGTTTTTCAATTAAGCTGAAAGTTGCTTTAAAAAAATCACTTTTGACTGAGCAAAAGGATGAGCTACTAAATTCTCCAATTCCTCAAATTCCGCATTTGGAATTTAGTTCAGGAATGACTGCAATGGAAATATTTAATTTCCATGAGCAGGCATAAAGAAAGAGGCCTATTATAAATGCAAATACATTTACCGATTTGAGCTCACATCATATGCAATATTCCATTTTATATTTCATTTTAGGGGCTAAATCATAATCAATTCCCAAGGAGCATACTGTTTAAATAATTCAGTTCAACTTAGGAAAATTTAGTTCAACATCACAGAGATTATTAAATAGAGATTTTAATATATTCATTGCATATACAGGACAGTGCCTAGCATGTAGTAAGAATCAATAAATATTGAATTGAGAGACGCGCAATCTCAATAGACAATGGTCCCTCAACCAGAGGACGTGAGACTCATCAAATTCAAGGTAGCCAAATAAAATTTGAGTATTTTTTAAACTTAAATCTGCCAATCAAGCCCCCCAGAAAGGTCAATTGTGGTGAATGTAGACTCATCTGACAGTTGGAAGTGGTAACTGAACCAAGCAATCTGCCTCCATGTGGGAGTAAACCAGTGCCCTCCAGTGCCACTCTGTGATCACTAACTCCTTCCCACTCTTCTAGGAATATCTGCAGATAGGGTTTGTTCTGACACATACCTACTCAGCCTCCTCCTTCTAAACAGCTGTCTCCAAAAGTGAATGTGGCAGGTGTGTGCAATTGAGCAGCACATGGAAGAACGAAGGCAACTGTGAAATGGGTGGGCCCCACTCAATCTCCCAAAATTCATGTTTTGTTTAAAAATTAATATTATTGATTAAGGATTTCTTTGGAGCTGATTTAAATGTGAAGAATGTATTCAAGTGGAAAGAAAGGAAATACGTATAAGGGTAAGAGGCATGAAGATGGGAGGCAGCCTTACACCGGAACTCTACAAACTCTGAAATTTCTTAAGAAGAACTTACATGAGAACCAAACTTGACCCAAATAAATTTGAATGCTATGATCATAGTTGATATTGTCTAGCCTGGCTAACATTCCCCCTAGCAGGGCACAGGACTCTGATAAAATTTTAAACTTAGCTCTCACTTTACATCTTAGTTCTCATCTCCTAGGAGAAACCCTAAATCTCAACTTCTCTACCTTTTCTCATTAAATGTTATGTTTTTAAAGACAGATTTTTTAAAAAATCTATTAAGTTGCTGCTTTTTCAGGTATGTAACCACATCGTAGTCTTGTACCCCTGAGACTATACCTTAACTCTCTTGATTGGACTTGGGAATTTGGCAAATCTTCTCTGAGCACATATTTACATATCATCTATTAGAGTGTTATTAGAAAATAGAAGGCTCAGGATGGGAAATTTATAATATACCTTTGGGCCAACTCTTGTTGACTGTCCCTGGCAGCCTGAAACACCATCTTGGGAAGGATTCTGAAGCTGTGAGCAAGGGTGAGCATCTTGCCTATACTTATCATAGATAGGTAATAAATGTTTACAAAGTTGAGCCAAATCTACTTTGCTTTAATTATTTCTAGTTCCACTCTCAGAAAGAAATAATATTTGGAGGTACTGAAGAACCTTTGTCATTTTTAAACATATGTCATAGGTCATTTCTCAGTCCTTAACGTACTTGACCATTCTGGCTTTTAACCATGTTAATTACTACTTCTCAAAGCATCCTCCTCTCTGAACTTTGATGACCCCACTCTCTCATGGTTTCCCCTATGTGTTAGACCTTTCTCTTTCTCCTTCAGGACTCCTTTTCTACCATTAATACGTTGAATGTCTGCATCCTTTGCGTGATGCGTTAGTCTTGTTCTCCTCTTCCTCATGCACAAACCTGCAGGAGATCATCCGTGCCATGGCCTGCAGACCTGCCCCTCTCCAGGGCCCCTCTCCAGGGTGAGAGACTCACAAATCTAGGTACCCACTGAACAGCTCCACTCTGATGTCCCCTTGCCATTTCAACTTCAACAACTATATCTGAACTCATGTTCCTCACCTACTACACCATGAAATCAATACAATAGGTTGCAACCAGCTTAAAGGAATACAATAGAATAGAAGTGATGTGAAATATCAGAAGGCATTGCTTGTAATAAAGCAAAGAATTGTTTGGGGAAACTTTTATTTATGTGCACTGGGTTGTGATGTTCAATGTTTTCTCACTGTGGGTTACTGTCAGAAAACATCTTTTCCATTTCCTCTCTTAACTCTTTACCCTAGCTGACCCCTTTGATCCATTTCTCCTGCCATGGCCTTAATTCAGGCCCATGTTCTGTCTTGTGTGGAACAGTGTGATATTCTCTAACTGATCTTTCTGCCTCCAGTCTTCCTAAACCTCCCTCTACCCTCTAATCCATCCTTCACAAGTTGCTAGTGGGATCTCGCTAAGACATACATCTTAATCACGTTACTTCTTTATCTAACTTCCTAGGTTTTCTAACTGGTTTGGGGACAATATTAAAAATCCATTGACTGTATTTTAAAAGACCTCTGAGTTCTATTGAAAAGCATAAAGCAGTGTATGTGCTAAAAGTTGAGTTTAATTGTAAAATCACTGAAGTCTTTGTAAAAGTAAAGAATGCTATGTTTTGCAATGATACCATGATCACATGTGCCCTGAAAATCATGTCAGGCCATCTTCTACACTTTCTTTACATGTAAACTCTAAATTAGAGATTTTTCAGTACAAACTGACAGATAAATAAAGTTCTTTATTAACCTAGCCACCTTAAGTCAAGCTAGCACCTAACTTGGGAAACGGAAATTTTTGTCTTGCCTTTTTAGACAGGGATGATATCTTATAGTTTTTTGCTTATTCCCAAAGTGCCTGGGACATATAGAAGCTTCATCATAAACATGTTTCAAAGTGATGAAAGGTTTTACTTGTCCACCCTACATCCCACATAGAATTATTTCCATCAGCAGCATCTTTCTCTGCCTTTTTACATTCCATTCCTTCTGTTCCAAATGGATCTCTGCTTGTTCTATTGACGAACTCTTATTCATACCTTGAAATCTGGATTGAGTGCCCCCTTCTCTGAAAGCCTGGCCTAACTGCTTCAGAGACAGGCAATCAGTGTTTCCTCTCTCTTTTGATATGATTCTATTCTTGATTATGACTCATATAAGAATAAGTCTGTCTCTCCCTTAGACCAGAGCTCCTCAAGGGAAGGATTGAGTTCTTGGCTTCCACAGTGCCTAGTATAAGCCAGCACTCAGTAAGTGTTGGCAGAACTGAACTGATTAATAGACATCTAATCCAACTTGCTTTTGAAGACTAGGGAAAACACAATGTTCTCTATCTTAAATGTGTGTTCAGTTTGCAGAAATTTAAATCAGTGACTTCTATTGCTTTTCTAGATCTAAGAAACTAGAAGTTCAATATCCATAGCTAAATTTCATTAAGCAGTGATACTACCTGAATTCTTTTGAAGAATTTAGTCAACTTTTCTGAGCTGTAGCATAATATATTTTATGCCATGTTTCTGCTCAAGAAATTCACTATGGTACTGTGGTCCCTAATATATCAAATCTAAATGGCCTTTATTCAGTCACTAAATAAATATTTATTGAAGCCTTACTAATTCTAAGGATACAGCAATGAACAAAACCAAAGGCAAAGACCCTGCCTTCACAGCATTATATCCTAGGACAAGCATCTCACAACCAGGTCCTTCCAAGAGCTGTTTGCCCTTGCCTCACCATGTCATCTAGCCCTATCAGAGCATATCCAATTAACCCACAAGCGTCTCCTCAGTGTTCCCCCAGTTTCCTCATTCCTGGCTGTTCATGTTGTCTTCTCTGCCTGGAATACTCTTATAATTCCTCACCAATAATTAATATCTAGCCCTTGCTTTAATTTCAGACTCAAAGGTCACGTCCTTGAGAAAATCATCCCTAATTTACTTAACAAGCATTGGTCCATTATTTCTACTTCACAACCCATTTGGATAATCCCCAAGGTTTTCATGTAGATAATATGTGTTGTATCCTGTAGACTATTGAAAAGCTGATTATAATTTTTTGAGGTAAAAATAGAGTGTTCTACTTTGTGCATGTATTGTACAGAAGGCTTATTGTCTCCTAATATCCATTCTCACCTTCTTCCTCTTAATATTAGAGCCCTCTAAAATTATATCTGTGCACATAGTTGCCTCCTAGATACTTTATTTCCCAGTCTCTTTTCCTACTAGGTAAAGCCACAAGACTAAATTCTGACGTCCAAGAATTGCTTGCCTTCTACTTCCTTATTTCCAACCTTATTGCCTAGAAGGTGGTCTTGACAGAGTTCAGTCATCTTGGACTTCATAAATGAGGGCAAACCCCTAGAGGATTGTGAAACAAAAGAGAAGTCATTTGGATTTTTGGAGCAGAACTTTGTTACTGCACTGGACTACCTACTATCTCAAATTTTTATGTGCAGAAAACCAAACTTCTATCTTGTTTAGGCCACAGTTATTGATCTTTTCTCAAACAAACATCCTACCTAATACCATGCTTTTTACAATATTTAACATAGAGTATTATGAGTGGAGTGTCTTTTAAATACTTACTAACTAAATAAATATATCTATGAATTTAATAACATAAGTATCAGAAAGATTTTTGTTTTCTTCCTGAATAGTCTATGTTCTGTTTCATTAGGTTTTTAAAAGAGAAAAGATGGTATTTGTAGTTTTTCACTGACCTATACTTCTTATGTTAGAAATATGACACACGATCAATGTTCTCTGTTCATCTGATATCAATGAATAAGATTTCTGGATGAACTATTGGGATAAGAATCTAAATTTGGCACTAAAAGAGAAGACTTTTAAGTTACCTGGAAACCTAGCATAAATCTTATAATTTTTAAATCAGCAGAAAACCACGTTCACTGATAGTCTCTTTAGCTCCTCTTGCTGCCCAGGGCTACAAAACACAGAAAACAACATACCTCCAAATCTCCTGAGATGTTGGCACCAGCAAGAATCCCAGTAGCTGCTGGGAAAAAAATGGCAAAGACAGAGAAGAAGCCTTCGCCCTTTGTGAAGCTTGGCC
This sequence comes from Myrmecophaga tridactyla, assembly GCA_004026745.1. Classification (NCBI taxonomy): domain Eukaryota; kingdom Metazoa; phylum Chordata; class Mammalia; order Pilosa; family Myrmecophagidae; genus Myrmecophaga; species Myrmecophaga tridactyla. The sequence continues at coordinate 36,021 of PVIY010006414.1, read as the reverse complement.
CAAAGTTTTCTGCAAATATTGATGCTACAATGCAAATAAGAAAATTATCACACTAGAGATAAAGCTACCCTCTGCTTCTATAGCACTCAATGCAATTGTATCCCTAGATTCAAAATGGACTGAACTTGAAGACATTGGGTATTCCTGATGCACATTGTGTCAATATTTCACAATAGTCAACATTACGTATTTCAGGTTTTGAGCTCTCTAAGACACAACTCTAAAAAGTCAATAATCTTGATAGCAATGAGACCCAGGCTGTCTAATTTCTCTAAAATTAAAGATGGAATAAAGGAAGAGGAGATGGAGAATTCTTTCATGACCAGGTTGACAGACTCATATATATAACATACGCATACTCCCCATCTCCCTCCAACTACAGTCTCATATACATACTTTAAAGCATCAATACATTGCTTCCCTTTAAATAGTAGGAGAATTTTGTGGGTGAGACTACCTTGCAGTTTTGCTACTGATGTCCTAAATCCCCTCTCACTCCCAGAGATTTGATTATAGGCCTTCATGCCAAATTCTCATGTGTGGGAGAATACTATACTGAGGAGCTTTGATCATAAAATAGTACTAACCTGAAGGTTAGTATTAGGACCATGGTTGTCTCCAAATTACTTAGAGGAAAGGAAACAATCTAGTAGAAAAACAGTAAGGAAAAGGAAAAAAGGTGGATGAAGGAAAATGTGAACAAAAGAATCTGGGATGCAAAAACAAAATTTTGAACATCAGAAAGAGTATAGCAAAAGCTGAAAGAAGGGAAAAACGGAAAGGAAAAGCTTGCTAACATGCAAAGCAAACAAGACAATCCTTGAAATGATGTGACATGCAAAAGAAACACATACATTACTGATGACAAAGTAAATTATGAGGGAGAAATATATAAAAACTAAGCAAGGGAATTATTGAATAAGCTAGAGTGGAAAGATGGGAACAAGTGGATACCTGTGGTAGAAGAAAAGCAAGAAGTCAAATTTCATGCTCAGCAAAGTTACCACAGGATGCTACACTAAGTAATCCCTACAATTCTTTATGCTTGAAAATCTGACAGCTTTGCTTAACTAGTTAATGCTGTAGGAGAGCAGGATACATAAAAGTTGTAGCAGGAAGGCAAAAGAAATGGTTATGTTTGACTTTAGTGCTCTGCAATGGTTGAACAAATTATTCTGAACTGTGTTCTTTTTCTCTGCCTTTGCTCTCGATTTCTATTCTTTGACAGTGACAACAATTTGATGAGCAGTTTAAGGTTTACAAAGTGCTTTCAGATCCATTATCTCATTTGCTTCTCAAAATCCCCTCAGGAAGGTATTATTGCCACTCACTTCAGAAGGAAAATTCTGAGACCCAAACACATTAGGTGACCTGTCCAGTAAATGGCAGGGTTGAGATTTAACGTTGGGTTTCCTGAATCCAATTCCAGGCTCTTCTTTGAATTTCACTATGATTCCAACTGCTAGAGTGGAGTTGATGGGGATGGTGATAGAATGATAGGGGTGGGCATGGAGAATCATTTATTGCAATGCAACTAATTTGTCACACTTGCCTTGGTAGTTAAAGAAACCTCTGGCCCTCTTCTCATTGTTGGATGGAATGACAGTTCCAATGAAGAAGTTTGCAATAGCGATGAGAAGAATGACCAGAAGGATCACTTGAGCCTGGAAAGGCAAGGTAAAAGAAGACCACATTGGATTTATTTAACATTTAAAAAAATCTAATTATAAAAGTTATACATATCCATTACAGAAAGTCTCCCTCTGAGTTTTCCAGTTAAATTTCTGGTGTACAGAGGAGGTAATAAATGAATCCTTATAAATAGAGGAGGTAATAAATGAATCCTTACTAGGGTATAGATGTTACATTTCAATAGGAGTATGTGATTGGGTACTCAAAGGTGACATTTCAAGAACACTGCCTAGGGGCTAAATGTTTTAACGCTGATAGGATTGAGTTCTTTACTAGGTAGAGTACCTATGGGCTCCTACCCTTCCCAGTACTAACTGCAGGAAAGAGTACAAGAATACAGAATGGTTCATAGAATTTCCAAGATGCCCAGTGACTGGAAGTCAGACTGCCAACCTGCCCAGCAGAGGCTGTCTGCAGTGTCGGCCAGCCAAATGGTCTTCCTTCAGTACTTCCATCGTGCCAAGGTGTTTGCTGGCTTGGCATGTCCATTTGCTGTTTGTTCCCTCTGTCTGGAATGTGCTTCTGCCATTTCCTTCTCATCTTTTAACTCCTTCTCAGAGAAGTCTTTCCTGACTACCCAATCTAAATAATAGCAGCTAATATTCACTAAGGGCTTACAGTATAACAGGCCACCTGCATTCTTTCAGGTAAATAATACCATCAACAATCCTATGAATTAGGTAATGTTATTAAGGCCATATTAAAGCTAAGGAAACCGAGGCACAAGGAGGTTAAGTAATTTACTCCAGGCCACACTGATATAAACCACAATGAAACCCAGGCAGTGTGACTGCAGAGCTGTAGGTTTAAATACCATACCCCACTTCCACTAACCAACACTGCAATCCTAAGGGAGTCAAGTGATCTAAAGTAGCTTCCCCTGTTATTTTCTACCTCAGTGCCCTGACTATTTTCTTCATAATGCTAATCATAATTTACCATTTTATATATACATATATTTTACTTAATTTTTACTATTCATCTCCCCACTAGACCACACGTTCAACCAGGGTAGGGGATGTGTCCATTTTAGTCTCAAATACCTAGAGCTCAGCAGAATATCTAATATAAGATGGCCACGTAATCAATGTTTAATGTATGATGCATAATCCACACGTAAATGCCATGTTGGAAGGTTTCTTATTGCCTTATGTGGGAGACGTTGCCATCTTTACGATTCTGGAGAACACTTAAGGTCTAATTATTGTATCTCTAGACACACAGGAATATGTTGAACTGCACCAGTCACTGCAGGGGGCTACAGAGGCCGCAGAAGACATGCTCCTGTCATTCAGAAATGTAGCCTCTGTTTTGGTTAAACCTAAATATATTCCAGCTCCAGGGCCTATGATGTCCTCAAATTTACTGCTGTGGTACTGGGTTTCATCGGGAGAATAATAAATAGTTTCTGCCTTAATTGCCCTCTCCCAACACATTTGCCATTGGGGCCGGGGGGTGGGGGCTTCAGCTCTTGCAGCCAATTTGAAAGGGGATGTCAGGGGCGAGACTGAGAGACTCAGGCTTCCAGTATGCACAGCTTAAATGCCTATGTGTGAAGACAGCAGCGCCCGGGTGGCTGTGTTGCAGCAATAGCAGAGCAAACAGGGACCAAGCATAGGCCCGGTCGTGGGACACCTGAGCTGTGGCTTATGCCTTCCCCGACCTCGACCTCGTGCTTTGAGAGTTTGGTGTTCCATTACTATTAACGAGTTCCTCTTACAATAGCAGGTAATAACAGTAATTCTCCTTGAATATGAGGTTTCTTTTATTTCTCTCTCCCCACTATAATTTGCTCAGGACCTGACCGGTAGTTGTTGATAAAATCATTTTGAAAAATTCACCTTTGCTTCCCATTCCATTCCGGCTACAGAAATTCCTAAAAGAATCACCACCGTAATGGAGCCTATTATCCGGATGTCATTGGTTGGATCCACCATCATTGAATCACTCTCCTGGGAAGGAAAAAAAAAATCACAAAATGGTTCAAGAGACCTTTTTTTTTTTCCCATGTATGTCTTGCTGAAACATTTAATGTTAAAAAGAAATACCATGTACTACTGCCTTGGGTCATACAGGATAATAGAAAAATGAAGTGTTTATAAATTTGAGAAGATCAAGAAAGTAGCATTATAGTTTTCCTGTGATAATAGGCCCTTGGTAGCCAAGGGTAAGAGTTGAAAATTTTAGAAGTTCATTCTATTCATAGCTTTTGAAGCCATTGTAGCACTAAGTAAGGGTAAGTCTACATACACACATCAAATTTTGTTCAGAAGAATGGCATCACTTTTGTATGTCAAGGAAAAGCCTAAAGGAATAAAAAATGAGTGGTTTCCAATGTTAATACTGGAAAATAAATGCTATTTGATTAAAGAATAGATGACACAAACCAGATAATTTATCTCTTAAAGATAACATACCTTATAAACTATCCAAGATACTCATTTGTTCATCTAGTTTTCAAATAGAGGTGCTTTTACCAATTGAACTGAGTGATTGCTGACATTAACATGAAAGGAGGAATGGAAGTTAGTTCATCTGCCAGCTAATTAACCTGCTTTCACACACCCCACCCTAGACTGGGCATCTAAACTAGGAATGTTCTAATGTTTGAATATTTTTTTCTCTTGGAAAAAAATTATTATTGCTGCTGACAATAATCCCCAATATTTATTTAGTGCCTTATATTTTACAGACTATTTCATGCGCATCATTTCATTTGATCTGTACCCCATTTGTATGAAATAGAAAGAACACTATTAATATTCCCCCATATTAAAGATTTGCAAACAAGTTTCAGATGGGTAGAAGGACTGGTCCAAAGTCTCTCAAGAAAGAGAGCTGGGATTCAAATCCAGATTTTCTGATTCCAAGCCCAGGGCTCCTTCTATATCTCCAACTTCCACATTTCGCAGAATAAATTCATTTCCTTTCATCTTGTATAGTGGTGTCCCCTAGCGCCCTGAACAAACTGATTTGAATGATTTTTGCTTGACAGAAGGAAGGAAAAGCTTTTAATTACCTTTAGAAGATCTACCACAGTCTCAGCAAATCCCACCACATACATAGCAACTGCCACCGCGTTGGCAAAAGCAAAGATCAAGCCTATAGACCCACCAAACTCAGGCCCTAGGCTTCTTGAAATAAGGTAGTAGGCCCCACCTGAAACAAGAATTAAACATGTTTTACATTGAGAAATGGCTAAGGGATTTTGTTTTCATGACCAAATGATTCTGAAAGTCTGAGAACATTTGAAACAGTAATTATTCTAATAAATATCTTCTAACTTCCTAATAATTTTAGGGATCCCATGTTACTCTAATGAATAATGGTCCTTCCCTGTGTTCTGCGTATAATCCACAACAGAATTATCTTGACTTAACAAAATCCAATTTATTGAAAGTTAAATGTACACAAATGCTACAAATGAGAACACAGTAAAATTTATAAAAGAATCCTTTGTCTTTACAAAGTATTCATCAGAGTTCAAGTTAACGCAACTAATGAAATATTTAATATCTAAAATTTGCACAAACAGGCAGGCCTAGGCAGACAATGAAGTGAATGAAGTTTATCATTGTCCTTCTAATTTCCTTTCTTCCTTTCTGGTGCATATATGTGTGCACTTGCACGAGTGTGTGTGTGGTTGTATGCATTTACTACCTAAAACAAGGTATACACATAATGCTATGTACTTCCCTATTATGTAAGTCTGATTTGGTTTTCTTTGTTTTTAGCCGAAGAAGGCATGATTATTGGCAAATACTCATATATGTAGGAGGCTTAGCAAGTGGGAAGAATGTTAAAAAGGTCTTGGAACAATTGCTTCTCCCTTGAATCAAGATAGTTTGGTGTACCTTTGTGCACATAACTGAACAGGACTTGGTAACTCCCTAGAGGGTATCTAAAGTGGTTTGTGAAGGAAAAAAAAAGAGTGGCTATTGAAAAGTCTGATTATCACAGACCAGAGCAAATTAATGACCTCCTGTTTTGACCTTGTCTTAGAGGTAGACAAAGTTGGCATAAGAATGATACTCAACAAATACACCTGGAAAAAAGCCCAGATTCTCTTTTACTCAGTTGTAATTTCCTCCACTAGAGTAACTCCTTTGGGTTAAGGGGATAAAGTCCTCTCTAAAAAAGGTACCATTTCTTCTGGGTGGGGGAAATCCCTATTATTTCTTTTATCCAGATCACATTAAGTGTATTAGCTAGTCAGTTACCGAAGCTTGGTCAAAATGTGAGACAGGGCAGAAGAGGGGAGGGGGCAGGAATGCAGTGGGTAGGGTGGTGTTTAAGAAGGCCCAAAGTAGGGAACTCTGGATAAGGTACCCAGTAGAGACCCGGAGAAACAAAGGGGGAAGGGGAGGGGGAATAAAGGAAGTTGGGTGAAAAATTATAAACTTCAATCATTTCATTTCTTCTTTTTTTGCCTAGGTCTGCCTGTTTCTGGATCACCTGAAAATAATTCTTTGCTTTGTTTGTTTGTTTACTTGCTTTTACATTTTTTTTTTTGGTAACAATCTCCCCATGCCTGCTGGCCACTAGGAACCCAGTGAATGGAGTGAACCACAGGGCCTGGGTGCAGGGAGGATTTAGTGAGTGCGAAGTGTCAGCAATTTAGTCTGGGGCCCAGAAAACATGCTGAAGAGGATTTGGGGAGTGAGCCAGCGTTGCTCATCCAAGGCACAAAAAGCTGTAATACTCTGAACCTTCCTAATAGTCAGCTGGTCACTTTTCACAATATATACATGCTTAACCAAAGGCAATGGGACAAAGATGGCTCTTCTGGATACTTCTTAATTTTGACTGGGGGCAATTTTGCCCTGATGTTTAAACTTTAGGTTTTCTTTTGTTTTTTTTTTAGACTTTGGGGACTAGGTAGGCAGATACAAATTTTACTTCCAATATTAAACCACTAGAGACATTATAATGGAATCAAAACTTAGTCATAAGTAAATGAATTGGCTTACCTCCTCTTACTACTCCATTTGTGCAAATAGCAGACATAGAAATACCTGTTAGTGTTGTCACTACCACACTCAGGCCAATAATGATGACTCCGAGACCTGCAAAACCCCCCAAGAAAAGTGTTTGTCTCCAGTACTGAGGGAAATCACCAGTACTTCAGGAGGCAGCAGTCCAAACCTCGCCATGAAAAACCTGAAATGTTCTAAATGATTCCATTGCATGGGGATCTAGGAAGCACCTGAAATGCACTAAACTTTCAAACTGAGGCAATGTCCAGGAATCATTTCTCAAGGAACAACAGGAAGAGGTGTACAGAGTAGCCTGAAAAAGAAAATATTTACCCAAGGAATTCAAACATCTGGGAACCAGGACCTGAAAAGTGCCAGAACACCCCATTAGAGAAGAGACCAGGGTAGACCAGTGTATGCCTGAGTTCTGCTCACAGTACCTTCTGCATCCAGCACATCCAAGTAGTCTGCCAGAATTCAACAGCATTGGGCCACTTCCTTGATCCCATCAAAAAGAAATATATAAAAAGTTTTTGCCTACCCGCAGTATGTGACGAGGGCATTAGATATCTTAGAGATTTTTACCTCCACGAACAAACCCATTAGTCGCTATTGCAGAAGTTGACAACCCAGTAATAGAAGTTACCATGGTGGAAAGAAGAATTATCAGAACTCCAAGACCTGTTAGCAATGAAAGATAGAAGATGTTATATTTTACTTTTCTTCCTTGTATTCCCTCTTGCCGCAAACTACTCTGCTTTTAATTTCTATTTTCCCTTCCAAGCCATGGGCTCCGCTGGGCTTCCTCTGTGGTAAGGAGAAACGGTTTTGGCTGGCATAAAGATCAAGGTGGAGAACTGCTCATTGTGATGAAGGATGGTTTTGAAGAGCAAACACAATCTAAAATGCAGCCTTGGGAAAGGAAAAGTTGACTTATGCTGGTGTCCTGGGAGAGAAACTACTCTGGCTGTGAAAAGAGAAAACATGACGTTTGACCTTCTCTCTTGCTCAAGAGAAACCTGAATGAGAGAGTTGGGGAGTTGACAAAGGTTAAATCCTTCTCCATCTCTCTTGCATCCCTCCTGCCTGGGAAAAAAAAAAAAAGAACCAACTTGGGTTACCTTTGAAAACACTCCAGAAAGGTCATTGGTGAGCTATTGAGCCTGTGTTGCCTTTACCTTACAAATGATTATGTGGATCACGAGTGTAATTACCTCCTCTGACATATCCATTTGTGGCAATAGCAGAGGTGGATAAACCAGTGATACCAGTCACTGTCACGGCTAAGCCGATGATAATCACACCAAGACCTCAGTTGAGAGAGGAAAAATAAAGGCAATTAAACAGTGGAACAATCCATTAGATCATTTACATAAAAGCAGCAAGTCTAGGATAATACTCATGGATCACATTTGAGTTAAATAAGTTTCCTTGTAAATCACCACTGAACAAATGCTCAGCGCTTATGTTTTCTGCTTAGACTGAGAAACTCAAGAGATAAGTCATGCAGTGCTAAGCTGCTTGCAACTGAAACACTAAGGTTGGCCAAAATTTAATGTGAAGCCCCTTTTTGAAGTTCTAGATACCATAATTATTGGTCTGTTCAATGCCAAATTGTTAATATAACTATAGATAATTGTTCATCCTTCCAGGGAACTATCTTTTAATGGAAATTTGGTCACAGGGGATAAAAAAATTACATGTAGTATAGCAAATTGTTTTTCCAGCAGATGAATAATGTGGAAGAATCTCTTTGAACTATATTAGGCTCCGTAACTCATTGGCTGTGTGACCTCTGGCAAGTTATTTATCTTCTGAGCCAAAAATGGCAATGGGATTAGCAAAGAATGCATGCGGACAGTGGCTAGCATAGGGCATAGGACACAGTACACAATCAATGCTAATGCTTTTTATTCATATCCATAATACTCATAATAACTATTTTTATTGAAATACATCAGGCTGTGCATTACTTATATAGGAAATACAAGGAGCAAATAAAATCAAATGAAATGAAAACAACTGCCTTCAAGAATCATACTGTTCAAAAAAGTCAATCACTATAATGAGAGGGAGAAGGTGGTAAAGGCCAGAATTCAGAAGAAGGTGAGGCTGCTTTCAGCTTCAGGAAATAGGCAGCCAGGGGGATATCCTTTTCAATGTTGACTGATAGAGAAGTCAAAGGGTGGGTTCTGGGGTAACAACCACTAAACTTAAACTCTAGCTGCATCCTAGATACTCTGACCTGGGACTCTTTGATAATGCTACCCTACATGAAGTGGTTGCTCAAGTATTACTGTTGGCAAGTTCTCGTGTCAAGGATGGTTAGAATGGTAGTTTGTCAAGAGAGGCTGCAATTTCTCTGGGCATGTCCTGGGAGAGGGGGATGTAGTGGGAGGTTAGGACAGAAATGGGAATGAAGCACTGGAGGTTGGGTCTTCAGATGCTTCCAGCTATAAACAGGCTCCCCCAGGAGTTTCTAGGCTATTTTATAGGTTAAGGTGCATTGGGAAGAGGCTAACTGTAGGGCATCCATTGTGAAGCTGGACCATATTGCTTTAGCCCCTCTAGACTCTTAAAAGCTAGATATTACAAGAAACATTTGCACTAAATTCTTCGTATCTATGGAAGGGACCCTGTGGTGAGCATCACCTCTACATTACTTTGTAGTTTCAGGGCTCTGTGCGATTAAAAGTGATTTCTTTATATCTTTTGCATGTTAATTGGTGCTTGGCTTTTTTTGAGGAAGTTTGGTATTGAATGTTTAGCTCACCCAAGCAACTGTACATAATCATATAGTTTGCATTTCACAGCATTAAACCTCCTCTGTCTTCAGCTCACCCAAGCAACTGTACATAATCATATAGTTTGCATTTCACAGCATTAAACCTCCTCTGTCTTCAATCTTTCCTAACCCTTATTTTCCCTTTGCCTCTATTACCCCCACAATCTTTACTTTACCCTTTTGCATCATAACTATTTCTGTAAACAGTTTGAAATCCTGGAACAAAAGTTTTGTAATTTTAAACAGCAAGGAATTTGCTTCACTCTCACAATGAAAAGTAGAATCAAAAGCAAAAGGCAGTTTAGAGAATATTCTGTTCATTATTTTTTCAATGTGTGGTCCTTGAACCACCTGCTTCAGGCAATGCCAGGTTGTTTATTAAAAATGCCCAGAGTTCAGACCTTTAGAAATGAATTCCAAGATTCAGCAGTTTTCTAACCCAAGTTCTCAGGTAATTCTTATGCATACCGCAGTCTGAAGACTATTGATCTATCCTTAGCCTATTTCCAATTGTGTTTGTTTGTTTGACAAGATCCTTTAGCTTTATCTTCAAAGAACTGATTGAGAAAGAACTAGTCCAGTTCCCTAAGTTTTAGATGAGAAAACGAAACTTTTGGAGCCTAACTGACTTCAAGCCCTACTGCTTTCTGTGCTTCACACTTTTCTTCTCTGTCTGATAAGCTGACTGGAAACCATGGAGACCACGGTCTCCAAAACAGAGAAGAGCAAGTAGACAGCATTATTGGCTTAATTCTACTATTGGCTTTTGGGAAGAAGCCAACCAAAAGTTATAGCTCCAGAATGGTTACCCAAGTAAATGTAGCTACTTTCCCTCCTGGCTCCATCTTCCTCCTGGCTCTAACCCCAGGATGTGGGTTTGAAAACATATTTCTCTTTCTCCCCCTCCCCCAAATGATCCACAAAGTAAGGCAAAAATACTTGTATTTGTTTCTGTTCTTTCCCAAAGAGGAACCAAAATGGACTCTAGATGGTGACTTAATCAACTCATTTAGCTTTAGGGTCACAGCAAAGGCTAGTAAAATTGAGGAAGGGATGATAACAAGTTTCTACCACTCGCTAAAGTCTCTTTTCTTTAAAAAATTTAAAAAAAAAAACAAAAAAAAACCCAACAACCTCCATTCAAAGGAAAACCACTGGCCACCCAATGAGGTAGACTGTTATTTACCTCTACAGGATGATTTCACTACTTAAGTAAAAGAGTCCTTATTAAAGCAACACTATTGTCTAGAAGTAAAATAAACAGATTAGTAGAGGATAGGACTCTTCAAAATTTACAATTTTGTAATGTGAAGAGTAATGGAAGATCTGCTTAAAGTTCAGATTATTGCCCAAACAGATGAATGTTAAATAAGTTGCATTAGAAAGCATACTCTTGCCCTTGGCTATTCTCACACCTCCAAACAAAGTAATGTTTCTTGATGATGCCAATAAGTTACTAAACTGCCCTTAAAAACCTAATTTTGCATGAAACCCTGGAGCAAAAACTCAGCAATATTAACATGCAGATTTTCCATGGAACGGCATATACTTATTTTGGACCCTGAGGCTGTCAGCATTCATTTGATATGCATCATAAAACTGGTAAGCAGCCCTTTGTCAGGAACCCGGCAGTTGCCAAACATGAAACAGAAAAAAGGATGGGAACTGGTTCTAGCAGTTCAGTTTACAACTCAGCCCTTTCTTTTTGAGTTAGTCTTCTGATGGTTGCAGAAGAAGAAGCAATAAGTAATAATGACCAAAGAACTTTTAAATGTGAATTAAGATATACTCTGAAGTAACATCTGAAAGAGCAGCTGAACCTCTATGTTCTTATACTAATGATTTGTATAAGAAGTCTCCATGACAAAGTGAATTTCTAATGCAGTTTTCTGATACACGTTCATATAGAGAGTAAAATATAATTCATTTTTAATACATTAAATTAGGAACTTTGAGGAAATTCAAATAAATTTTTCTCATTAAACTTACTAATACTCTCTCAATTAAAATAAAGGTTTAATAGGGGAAATAATACATTAAGAGCAACAAATAATTACTCAAATTAATTTCAGTGTCACCCTTTTTCCATTTGAGAAAAATTATTATACATATTATCTTACTCACCCAATCTATCATTTTAAGCTTATACCTGGCAATTCTTAATTAACCTTTATTTTCTTACTCCTGGTAACTGAAAGTAACACAGTTATTTTATTTGAAAAATGTTCAGTGATTCAGCATTTTTATTACTCAGGTCACATTTTCACCAGTTTCTCTGCAAGTTATTCTGGTTTAGTGAAATTTTCCCACTAATCATAAGGAGAATATTCTGTGATAAATGAGGGACAAATGCCGATATGTCTCCAAATATGAACATTATTATTTAAAAATGAATATTTTTTGCTTGCCTTGACACCTAAAACTATCAAAAGATTGAAATATTTATTCAAGCATTCACCAGGTTGACAAGCTGGAAAATTCCAGCCTCACAGGAGTTGTTTCACCTTTCCCCTCTGACAAACATTGTCAGAGAGGTAAAGAAAAAGGAGCCCAAGTGTAAATTACTTCTGTGACCCTCATCTTACATTCAGCATGAATGCCGCTTTGGGCGTTTATAATTTACACTGGAAGTTATTTCAGAGAGGGGAAGTGCTTACCAATTCCAGCTTCTCCAACAATCCAGGAGAGGCGAATGAAGAGCATGACACCCCAGATATTCAGCATGCATCTTACCTGTGGATTAAAGGGACATTGGAAGGAGAATTGAAAAGTGATAATGGGGCCAAACCCAGTAGCCTGCATGGCTGTGGCGTTCAGACGTGGCTAACACTTGATCCTCTAGCACGTTTAACAGAGAGCCTTCATTTGTAAACAGAGGAGCTTTCTCACCAGCACACCTTTCACCCATCCAAACTTCACAGCACCAGCTTTATCATCTTCTTCCTTGTTTTCAGCTTGTTCATCTCCAGGCATCCCGTCACCATTAGCGACCCTGTCGCCTGCACTTGGGGCCCCGACCACATTCTGCATGTTTACAGATAGCAAAAAACAGTGTTTGGTCAACAGCAAATAGTTTCTTGAAAATTTCAAAGGCAAATCAAAACAACTGATACAGAGCTTTAGAAGAATGAAAAAAGAAACACGTTCAAGTTTTCTTAGTAAAATAATGGCTTTTTTTTTTTTGCCCTGAAGAGCTGATGGGTTCATTTCGTTGGTGAGTAACTTTAGGACCCCTAAGACTGCAGGGGGTGGTGGAAGGAACCTGGGGCCAGGAGACAGGAAAGTTGGGCTATTCTTCCACTAGTAAGTGTGTTTCTTCAGGTGTGAGTGGTCAGATTTAGATAAGTTTAGAACAAAGAGAAGAAGGGGTGCAAATAAGGAAGGAAAACCTAGTGAAAGTGAACGACAGTCTCAAAAAAGGCATGTTGGGAGAATTAGAAAGTTAATATTCCTTACTTAGACAAATATCTGGCCTCCTTTCTATCACCTTTCTATCCTGTGCCTCATTTTATTCTTTAAAATAATAATGCTAAAATTTCCCTACTTACCTCAAAGCATCTTTAGTAGGATTCATTGAAAGAGCACAAAGAAGTGTTCTCAAAAAAAACCCGAAGTTTTAAAGCATTGTTAAAATGTCGAGTACAAGAAGACTATTCCTATATTAGGGGAAATTTTCTTTTAGATTCAATATGCCTTTGCCTGAGAAGTGTTGAATGCTTTAGTATTGTACAAGAAGTCTCATGACCGATTACTAGAAAGACTGGCTGAGTCAAAATAAGAAGTAAGGAAAAAACATAAGGACTAAAAACCTTTATTTAGGCCCACCCTCACCCCCACATCACCGTGGCCTGATTTTTAAAATGACCTTCCTTCTCAACAGGATAGTTTCTGAGTTCAGTAGAGGAGGGAAAAGCTCCACTTCTCCCAAGTTAAGAACAACTCTGTAATTTATATTCTAAATGTGGCTTTATGTAATTTCATATGCACCTACTTAATTTAACCTTCCTGGCACTTACCTGGCTCTTCATTGGGTGGACCTTGCCCCACTGAGCCACCAAAAAGTAATTTTTTCCAGTAAGGGTTTTGAAACCATTGGGGAAATCTCTTAGATACAGCATGTATTTGCCACCGTGATCGAACAATGTCCTCTTATTTAAGCAGTTAAAATTGGATTTAAGCCTAAGGTGATATGTTCTGACCCCACCAGCTAAGAGATATTGGGCAACGACATTTTTTCTCCTCTAAAATAGGACTGGTGTGAAATTGATAATCAGTATTTATAATAAGGGCTTTATTCTGGGATGATTGGAGTTCTTTACCTTTCTCCTTGCCATATCCAAGGGCTCTCCCTTCTTTAGGCACTGGTGTACCATTAGTGAATATCACTGTTGCTCCGAGTGGCCTCTTATGTCCTGCATCCTTCTCTATGTAAGTAAGGATTCTTCCCAACTTTCTCCTCCCATAAGACTTTGTTCATGATACTAGTGAGACACCTGGATAACTAATATAATATACTGAAATAAGAGTCACCGAGTGACAACTAAATTGGAAGGCAGATGGCCCAGATCACTTCTCTTTAATGTCAATCAAGGGCCTGCCATATACCAGGTCATTCATAAAAGGCTGATGAATCCATAAATTAGCCACCAAGCTCTGTCATTTAGGAGCAGGTAATTCAATATTTTATTCATCCTTGCTTCATTTCTTTTTTCTTCTTTCCCTTTTGGACACACCATTTCTCATTGTTTCCTGTATGCAGGCCACATTTAAAAAAAAAAGGGAGAGGAAGGGATTAAATCCCAAGCCAGATCATCTTGTTATTTTCTAACAGCATTGGGAAAAAATTAGGGGGAAAAAGGAGATTGAAATTAATGTTAAAATTTAGTTTTTTAATTACCTGTGAAACATCTTTGTCTTAAGCATCCTCAGAGAATTGAAAGCTGACTTCATATATTCATCCCAGTGTAAAGATGTTGATAGACAAAGTCTAAAGAAATTGATAATGAACTGCTCTGGTAGAAACTGGTGATTAATACCAGTACTGTCCATAGAAGGACAGTCAAGCTACAAATGCAAGCCATGCATGTACTTTAAAAATTTCTAGTAGCTATGTTAAAAATAGTAAAAGGAAATTGGCGAAATTCATTGTAATAATATATTTTACTTAATCAACAATAGAGAATATTATTTTAATATATAATCAACATAAAATATTAATGAGATAGTTTACATTTTTTCTTACTAGGTCTTCAAAGTCTTGTGTGTATTTTACATTCACAATTCATCTAAATTTGGCTAGCCACATTTCAAGAGCTCAGAAGCCACATGTGCCTTGTGGCTACCATATTGGCCAGCAAGTTTATATAATACATCCAATTTCAGATGGATGAAACATTTAAGGCCATCTTCTTATACTTAAAAAATCTGTTTTTCTCTGGGAAGATTCCATACCCAAAAGGCAGTTGAATGGGTCAAATGTAACTTTCACTTTCTACAACTGAAACTTATAATCAATGAAAGCAAGGAATTGAGGAATTTATTAAAACTGTCCGTGAATGTTCAAGAGATTATTTGGTTAGGAGATTCATTTATTTGACTTGATTACAGAGAAACTTTTTCTTTTTTAAATTATCAATATTCTAGTTAATCACAATCTCATGACCAGACCATCAGCAGCTATTCTTTCAGGGAGAAGGCAACTGCCTTTTCCTGGATTAATTGGGGATCCCATGAGACTCAGCCTTAGTCACTTGCCTTTTCAAAGGCGGTCTTGGGGATGGAAACCACGTTTGTTTTCTGATTAAAACTGAACTTGAGGGTTTTGTTCAGGAAATTGCTCAGTTCTCAGATGAACTCCAGTGGTGACTATGTGACCCGTAGATGTAGATTGATGAGAATACCAATGACTAAAAAGTATCTCACAAAGTAGGCAAACAGATTAATAGTATATTAAAATTTCCCCTTAATTGAACATTTCTTCCTGACGAATGTACTTCCTGATAACAGTTTAATAGTTCTTCAATTTATCACTAAGGCATCACAATAAAATGCTAAAGACTTATAATGCTTTGAGGGCATGACAGAGAAAACAACATACAGGGAAATTAGTAACTTCTCAACTACTCAAAGTAGAGCAATTATTAGGCATTCAGCTCACCCCTAGGTAAATATGTTCAATTACTAGAGTGTAAAAGTTTTAAGAATATTAATATCACAGAGTGGGAGAAAAACCCTGAAGTGTATACTTCTTTGTTGTCCCTAAATGTCTGAAGTAAATTTACAGGTAGAGAATTCATTTCCACTGCTTACTCTCATGAAGAACCCAAAAAACTGCTGCACTTCATACATTAAGAGACTTGTGAGCTAGTCTTAGCTACATAATTAATTCAGGGTGTGTCCTCTAGCAAGATGCTTAGCCTTTCTTGGATACTGCCTGTGATGATGAATACAATGGGTTTCTGAAAATCGCATCTTAAGGAGTTCACTCTTAGACAAAATCATTACGCTGTTTGCCATTTTCATCTTCTGACATGGCAAAGCAAAACTTGGCTTTACTCTCTAATAAACACCTCCTTGTATGCAGTTATAAGTTCACCGTCTCTTCGAAATACTAAACATGATTTGGGGTTGGGGTGTGTGGAGACCCGATGGCTGTGATCTGTAACCAGTGGCTCACAGACTCCTGGCTGCTGCGTGTTTTTGAAATCAAAACCTCAAAAACAGAAAGTTTTATGACTGCTGCCTGAAACCAAATTTTGCCTACACAGTTTGAATTAATTTGTTTGTTCACACTCTATTACCATAAACGATGACCCAGTAACCTTCCATAAATGTATTTTAGATTATGTACCTTTAGGGAATGATTATTTATTTACCAAGAGTTTTACCTGCACATCAAATATTCAGAGTAAGTAAAATAAAGTGCATTTCAAAAAAAACAGGAAGGAGGGCCATTTGATAAAAGGCTTTTTCCTCTGCAATGCTGGTAAACTAGTCAAGCTTCAATCACAAGCAGTTTAAGGGAGAAAATTCCTAAATGGCTTCTTCTAGATTGAGAAATAAATCATAAAAGATTAAATTATTTCATTTAATATGCAACATAATATAACAAACACATTTCTAGGTATCATCAGAGCAGAAGAAGATTAGATTGTTTATTCTCGGAATTTCAACTAGACAATATTTGTTACTTGAACATGTTTTCACGTTTTGAGCTTTTAATAACAGCAGAGTAGATTTCTTAGACCATCATTGAGAAATAGTTCCATAAATATTTAGGCCTAGATGGTTTTCTTTCATTGCCTTAAACTTTTTAAATTAATGAAATATTCATACATATACAAAAACAAAAGAATAGCTTCAACAATTATCCACATAGTGGCCAATCTTATTCCGCCTATACCCTTTTCACCCTGATACTAGATTATTTTAAAACCAATCCCAGTAAAGATATTATTTCTAATATATCAGAATCCATATCATCCATTTCAGAATGAAAAGCTTATAACTCTTATCATATTTCCTTATCTTACTGATCAGCATTATTATGTTTATACATTTTTTATCACTTTGTGATAACAGGGAGTATCTTAAATGATGAAAATGAGGTCTTTCTTGCTTTAAAAAGTTTTGTTAACATGCCTCTAATCATTACCAATGGTCACAATTTATAATTGCAATATTTTGAGTTTATCTGAAAACACATAGGTCATGGAAAATTTTACCTGTGTTTTTTTGATAACTTAGTCCAAAAATTAGCTATGTGCAACAAATGAGAATATGAGAAGAAAATTAAAATACTTTTTATATTTTCAGAATATACCTCTAAGGGACCTCCACTGTACTAACCATCTATCACCGAACTATTTATAATGGGAATTTAGTCATTTTTAGTTTCGTTTCCACAGATTATTTTAATAGCATGAGTTCACAGGAGAATTGATCTTGGGTACTGAGAAACTCTAACAAGTATTGGAATGAGTCCTTAGTCGCAGAGTTTAATTCCAACAACGATTTTCGGGATGATCTCTGGTCATCTCTGGCCTTTAAGGCATTTATTGCATCGATTTTAATGAACATTTTATTTGACAGTAGTTAGATTATTTTACATTTCAGACATCCTCAACTTGAATGCTAAAGTTCCCAATTTGAACTTTGAAACACTTAAAAAAATTATTTTCTAGAGAAAACATTTGTACATTTTTGTTTGTCCTTTCATGAAATATAAGCATTTAGTACATTGACTTGTGTGGTTTAATGCTTCTTAGCTCAACTACATTTCCTTTAATTCTATCCATAACTATGTCATTTGACATTCCAGAGGGTAGTGGTCATAGCTCTTTAAATCCCTTTATGGAAAACCTCCTGTAAATAAATACCTCATAAATGCTTTTGATGACAATGAAGATAATTTAAGACCACAATTAATTCTGTAGGAAAAGCAATAGGATCTTTTGGCAGTTTCAGAAATAAGGAATGAATTGAACTCAGCCCGGCATGAGTGCGGTGTGATTCTCCTCTCTGTGCCTGAGTTCCACCATTCTTCATGGTTTATAATAAGCTAAGACACAGTGCCTGGATAGATGGTTCCTCAGTGCCTGGAAGAGTGTGAAGATGAAAAATAGTGATAAGGAGTGTGGACTCTGGAGTCATGCAGACATGAGTTCAACTTATTAGCCATGTGGCCTTGGGCTGTTTATTGACTTTAAGTCTGTATTCTCTTTTAAATGATCCTTAGGATTTTATAAAATTTTCACCATCTATAAAATAGCAGTTACAATAGTATTTACCTTGAAGATTTCTTGCAAGGATTGAATATAAGAATTTGTGCCAGGTGTGAGCACAGAGCCTGATCCATAAAAAAATTCTCAACTCAAACTTTCTTCTTATTAAATTGAAGTCACTCAATGCTTTTATTTTCAATTTATTGTCATTTTCATAGACGACCCAACTATTTTCATAGATGACCCAACTATGAAGTAATGTAGCTGTTTTTATTTGGGGTCAGTTTTTGTATGACTGGCTTCCTTAAGAATAGTATTTACATGTCGACTTTATAGTCTTATACTTCCAAGACTGTTTATTCTGTAACATCGGAACATCAGCCTGTGATAGAGGCTACATATTTTCCTGAATCCTTTATAATTACATTCTGAAAGGCTAACTAGAGTGGTGGTGACTAGTAAGGCTAAACGGTTGTTGCATTTTGGTGACCCTGTAGTTAGGAACTACTGGTGGCCCCTAGAATTAAAGCTGGATACTGAGAGCAGAATTCTCTTTACAAAGTAAAATTACTAAATTAATCGCTTGCCAGATGTCTGATAATCATTATACATGTCTTGATAGACTTCCGAGGTATATTGTGTGGTGAAAACAGCAAAGCACAGAACAGAGTGCAAAACGTGCCCCTATATGTGTTTGCAAAAAGAATATAGAGGGCGGTCCACGGTGGCTCAGCAGGCAGGAATGCTTGCCTGCGATGCCAGAGGACCCGGGTTCGCTTCCCGGTGCCTGCCCATGTTAAAAAAAAAAAGAATATACACAGGGCATGCCACAATGGCTCAGTGGCAGAGTTCTTGCCTGCCATGCCGGAGACCTGGGTTCAATTCCCGGTGCCTGCCCATGCCAAAAAAAAAAAAAAAAGTACAGACAGAAAGTCAGATAGATGGGACTAAAGATGTTTATAGACATATGTGTATGTCTATATAAGTATAGAAAATTTCTGGGAGGAGTTACAAGAAACTGTCAGTAAGGATTACCATAGAGAGGAGAACTAAAGATTTGAGCGAGAAGAGAGACTTTTCATGATCGTATATATATATTTTAATACTTTGTGAATATTTTACCAGTGTATGTCTTATTTTTTAAATAAAAAGCTAGCATAAAGATTACTATCAGCATTAACAGCCATTTATTGAGTTCCTACCTATTGTAGGCAATGTGCTAGACTTTGTATGTATATAAACTCTAATATTAACAAGCATCCTGCAAGGTAAGGAGAAATTATGTAGCTTATAACAATATTGCAGAATAAGTAAGGAACAGAGCCTTTTTATTTCTGCTTTTAACTGAGGTTTTCAGGAATCCATTATTCTTAACTACCAGCATGGGCATTTAGCTCTTTACTACATAGAAAATGGAAAGGATTTCTACAACAATCTCAAATCACTGGGATTACAAATCCTGTCAATAGCCATCACTCCACGAGTTTCAGTTAAGGTAGAGACTTTAAAAATATCTTTCAAATCTATTTTTCATTTTACCTAATAGGACAACTTTGTCATGTAATTTTTTTTCTGACGTGGAAATTATTAACAGGACTTGCACAAAAGCCAACTGGTTTCTGACTAAATATGTTCTGCCATTCAATATGAATGCACCATTGTTACATGGATTTTTTAAATATTATAATCATGGATCAAAAAATAGCGCCTAACTCTTATTATGTCAATTATTTTCCCTTTTTAGATGATTTAAGTAAGCATTATCATTTATATCTCTTTGCATACAAAATCTGTGACGCATCTAAGTGTTGTTATATAACATTTGTTCTACTGATCATTCCTAGTTGTGATTTGAGGAACTACCCTAAAATATCAAGGGCCACAAGGAGGTGACAGTATAGCAACATGGCATCGCAGGTATTCATCTTTTATTTGGAAGAAAAAAAGGCAGGGGAATAGCTGAATCCAATTCACTAGTAAGGAAGAAAGAGATGAATTGAAGAAGACCCAGACTGCTCAGGTCAGCAGTCCCAGGTCAGTGAAGAAGTGGCAGACTGGTCCACACAACTTCAACAACTCTAAAATGTTCCTGGCTCCATGTTCGAATTAGATTTCTGCTTCCGGTTTGTCCCTGTGGATGCCTATGTCTGACTTACTCAAGATGAAGTACTCTAGATAGTTCACAAGAAGAGTAACTTGTTTACCATACTCATGTGGAACATTGTTCAGGGCATTGAGTCCAAACCTAGTTATTAATCTATTCAAATGTCATTCCATTATTAATTTCTTTAGTGTCACCCTGTTTTTTCAAAAATAGCCCGAACAGATATCAAGACTGTCAAATGCAACTATAGCATTCCTATATGATGGTCATTCAGCTGCCCTTCTAAAGATTTACACATGCCACAGTTTTAGAAATTGTAAATAAGCTACTTTTTCCTCTCTGGCATGCCAGCCCTAATAACAATGTAAGTTTATGTCATTTCCTTTTTTGTGGAGTTAACATTTTATTCTCTTTCGTTTGAGTTGGGAAAGGTAGTGAATGAGAGTATTTCAATTTTGATCACAATTATAGCAAGGGATGTACCTTTAAAAATGATAATGAGTAATGTGGTAGAGAATGATGGGATGGCATTTTAGGTCTTTTCTGGAAGGACTTCGATTCATTTCACTGCTTCAGAATAAACTGAAATCTCTTTATAATGCCCTCAATTTTTCCTTCTGCCCCTTCCACACTTTGGAAATTCCTTCTAGCCTCTTCTCCCAACCCTCTTTTCCTTCTCCCTGCAGTGTCTTCTGCCATTTGCCTTACCTTTCTTCCCTCATAGAATTGCAAAATGACACTTGAGTCTGATTTCAGGGGCTTAAAAATGCCTCCTTCTCTCCCCAGATCTTCCACTCATTGGTGCTGCCAGTTTTCCTGAAATTGCCACATTGTTAACTTCTTTTGATTACAGCATTAAATACCCCAGATAAAACCTAAATCTTTCATCTAAAAATAAACCAGTTATTTAGCAGGGCACTGCCCATATGGTAGATAAGACAATAAGGTTTGATGAGGAGAGGCGATAAGGGAGCAGAATTAAGAGCATGGGATCCTCCTCTGAAAGTGGTGGTACTGGAGCCAGGGGGGAAGAAGTTTTGTGGATGGTACTCCTTACGAAAAGAAAGAGAAGCAGAAAATAAAGGGAGACTTGTGCCTTTTTCAGCATTTTCCCGAGAGCAGTATTTGAAGAATTCCTGGGGTGGGCAATCATTTAATTTAAAACTTGTTGAATGAATGAATGGCTATGAGGAGAACTGTTCCAATCATTTTTTCTCCTCACCTCGAAATTGGAAAAGGCTAAACTACATTAGGATCTGTGACAGCTAATTATTCTCTTTAGCAAGTAATTAAAATCCAGTAAGGAAGGATATCTATTCTAAATACAGTTCCAGAAGAGCCGGAATGCAAAGCAAGTGAGGGAAGAAGAAATCTACTAGGCTTCTAAATGATCTGCTACAAGACTAGAAAAAGTGCTGTCTCATGCTTCTAGCAGAACCCTGGCTATATTCTTTAAATAATAAAAAGTTTAGCCACTTCTGCTGCTTCTGTACTTACATTTAATTTAGTTACTTTCATGTGCTTAAGTGAGTTCAGGAGCCTCAGGCAATGTTTTGAAGAGGATGGGTCAAAATGCCAAATCTTATAAATCTCTGCTCTGCCTTTAAAGAATCTAAGGAGCACTCCCACGCACCAAAGGCCGGCATGGGCAGTATTAACTTCAGCCGGCACGAGTGATTTAAGAAAAAGAAAAAAGAAAAAAGAAAAAGGGTTAGTGTGGAGACATAAACACTTAGGCCAAACTAGCTTGTATTCAGTTTGACGTTCTTACCCAACCCTTAAGCTGAGCAGAAGACAACTGTGAACAGGACGTACAGACAGACCGACAGAGCTAGTCCTCTAGTTCTCTCTCCTCAGTCAGTAAACATTTATGGAATGTGTTTTGCACATTTTCTGTTTCTCGGGAAGCGGGGGCGGTTGGGTCAGGCAGACGGACGGCGTGGACTCGCCTCGTTCCTCCTCCGACTCCTTCCCGCTCAGGGCGTGAGTCAAGAGGCGGCGACGGCTGGAGGCAGGAGGCGGAGAGCCGCCGGCGCGCCCGGACCTTACCTTGGCCAGCTGCTCGTGGATGTCCAGCAGGCTGGGCCTGGTGACCTTGGGCCCGCTGACGCTGCCCGTGTTGCGGTAGTACTCGATCTTGGGCACGGCATCCGCCGTGTTGTGGCCGAAGGTTTGCAGGTAGTATGTGTTGGTGCGGGAATCATGCGTGTGGAAAGTGGCGTCTGTTTTAGCAGTTTCTCCATTTTGGAGGAAACCGTCATAGCGCTCCTGATTCCCGGGCCTAAAGCCGATTCTGAGCCTGTTCTGGGCTTCCTCCCCGAAGGAGGTTTCTTCGTAGTGCGGAGGGGCTGCGTCCTCGGCCGCGGCTGCGCCGCCCTCGCGGCTCTCGCTTATGACATGAACTTGAAAGCGATTGGTACTGCTGGGGACTGAATCCAGAAATGCATTGGAAGAGTGGTTCAGGGACATCTTCCAGAATAGAGTTTGTGGACTGATCTATTTATGACCGGTTTTTTTTAAAAAAAATCTATGTATTTCCACCTCCCAATAAACACCAGTGTCCTCACATTCGAGACCTCCTGGCTTTTTGCTGTAGGAGGACTCAGTGAACTGATTCTGACGTTTTCTCTGCTAAACAATCTTCAGCATGTTCTTCAAAGCTGTTATTGAAAAAGAAGATTAAACTTGTTTCAAGAAATACAATATATTTAGGTAGAGGGTGGGAGCAAGAGGGAAAAATTTTCTTTCAGAAGATATACAATTTCTTTCTTTTTTTTCTTTTTTTGGCATGGGCAGGCTCCAGGAATCAAACCCAGGTCTCCGGCATGGCAGGTGAGAATCCTGCCACTGAGCCACCTTTGCACAGCCCAAGATATACAATTTTAAATTCATTTCACTAACAGTTCCATCAAAGAAACTTAGTCACCTGAGAGATTAAATACAGGGGGAGCTGCTTTGACAAGCAGAATTTCCAGTGGAGTCCTTAAAATGTTACCTGTGCTTGTAGCTTTTGCTTGGACTCAGTGCAGGTGGACTCAATATGACTTTAGAAAAGATGTAACTCTACCAATTCAGTGTAATAAGAACTGATAATAATGTATCTTCAGCCTGTAACATATTTTATTGACAGTACTGAATGCTGAAACTGCAAAGTACTTATATATATTTATACATATGCATATATGGACATATATATGTATATTGAGAGAGACATTATTACAGCTAAATAAAATTTTAAAATATATTTTGAAAAGTTTCAAGAATATACATATTTACTAGTTACGAAAAATCTGTTTATATTCAAGTAATAAATTTGTTCCATGGAACTAATTTGTACCCATGGAACGAGTGAAAAACACTTCCATCAAGACCATATCTCTGTAAATTCTGAGATCTTTTACAACACTTCAAAATGTTTCATTTGCTAATACCTTTGTTTTGCAAATGTTATTTTGGGACCTTTAAACAATATATGAGTATTTGGGATAAGGAAATAAGTCATAGCACTTAATGAAGCTATATGCTATATTTAGGTAGAATTATCCTGTTCTACTGACTCCCTCATGAAATACTCTCCATCTTCAATGAGAGGTTTATAGTTGATTGTGAGATGAAGAGACATTTCCACAATTCTATGATATGAGCCTGTCTCAAGATATTACTTTTTAGTATATTTCTTACCTTAAAAAAACTAAAAGATAAATAATGAATTTTCAAAAGAAAATAACATTTGCTATCTAAAAATTTGGATGTTCAAAGAAAGTTCTAGAATGATGAGATAAATATACAGAAAACTCTGCCTTTCTTACACAATTATTAAATTTGTATCTCTGGAAAAAGAGATCTCAACTTCAACTCTTAAATAACCTTTCCCAAGAAAACTAAAAGTGAAACGTTCTCTTTGTAGTTTTTACAGAACATCTCACTTTTTCTCATAGTCCTTGGCATCCTCATTTTCACCCCATCCTCAGCATCTACTGTGTGACATATTAAATGCGGCTTTACCCTGCCGATTAATGTTTAACTTACCACCCAGGAGCCTTCTGAGGAAGCAGAGCCAGCTTCAGGATCACCCAGACATATATGGGGCATTTAGCTTTCAGCCCAGAACCTTAGCCTTCTTCTTATTGGTTAAAACCGTTCTTGAAAGAAAGGACTATGCCACGATTGGCTTGGAGGAATGCCGTAAACCCTGCCCAGCCATTAGCCTCGAGGAAGCTTCAGTACCACATCAACTAGTAACTAGAAGTAAACCATTAATCCTTCCAGGCAGGAAATAAAGGAAAATTTCTTTAATTCGTAAGGAGAATTAGATTGCTCAACAGCGATCATCCAACAAAAATATGAACATTGCTTCAGTTGTCTGGGGCTAGATAAACTGCATCCCATCATCTCATTTCAGAGGAGGCCTGGTGACCTATTTATTGTTCAGCATGTGCACCAAAATATAGTCCTCCGGGGATAATTTCTATACTTTGTAGCTGGAAAATAGTATTTGAAATTATTTTATCTTGCTTATAGTAGATATTACCTTGATCTTCTCTGCATGGGAAGTGAACAGATGGAGAGTAGAAATGATGATTTATCAAAAATATTTCTACCTAGTGGGAAAAGCGTTTCAAGCAGGAATCAAGCTGTGGGTAAGTTTCCCAGTGATAATGCTAAATGACCTTTTTGTCTCCTTTTGGCAAAACCTTTTTATCAAACCCAATTTTTGAGTTTCGTTGAAGGGAAGGTTTGCTCAGATCTGTGTGTTGGTGATTATTAAGATAGCACAAACAATTTCTCCCTGCAGGTTCTGTCACTGGTTTTCAATCAGAAAGATTGAATGAGTCCCTCCTCGTGTCTCATAAGAAACCATCCTAATGATTTCCAGTTATCTGAGTAGCTTGGTGTAATATTGTGGTTGAGAGCAGGACTCTGGAGTTAGAGTACTGGGTTGCATCCTGGCCCTGTGAAACCTCAGACAAGTTACTCAATCTTTCTATGCCTTAATTACCTCATCTGTAAAATGCAGTTATGGACGATGATGGCACCTAACTTGTAGTAGAATTGTTATGTGAATTAAATTAATTAATGTGTTTATAGAGTTTAGAAAAGCACCAGTCTGTACATAGTGATAGCATTTTTTTTTTTATTTTAGCAACATTTTGCAATTGACTGGTACCATTTAGTTAGTCACATCCCAGATTCTGGGATGAATCCTTGGAGACCGGGATAGGTACTGTGCTTATTAAAAGGCGTGGGAGGATGCATGGGTGGTTCTGTGGTAGAATGCTCACCTTCCATGCGGGAGACCTGGGTTCGATTCCCAGACCATGCATGTGCCCCCACCCCACAGAAAAGGGGGTGTGAGAGGGGAGATAGGTTGGTGAATAAATTATGGGATTGGGAACAGGGCTGTGGAGGCACCTAAGATAAAACTCCTCAGATGTATGCGGCCACATAGATGCCAGGCTAATCAGTCAGGCTCATGTCTTGAGGCTGTATCTGCAATAGAGACAGACAAAATTAAGACTGTTATACAGTTATAGACATACTACAACTCACTCTGCTCTTAAAAGCCATGGGCACAACTATTTCTCTGTTAAACAAGGAGTCCTCACTCCCCATGTAGAGGATAGTGAGGCATAGAAATTAGTCACATTTCTGATTCAGGTGTGTGGGCCCGGTTGTTCAGATTACGAATGAGGACAGCAAGGATGGGGCTGGGACCCAAAACAAGTCTTATTCACCCATCAAGACAGGAGCTGTGAAATGATCTAGTTATTTCTTTCACCTCTAGTCTCCCTTTCCTTTAGCCATTCCCTGACCTGCTGCCTTTTTTCAGGAGCCCACCTATTTATTCTTTAACCTTTTTTCCTGCCAAACTGAATGCCTCTGATACCAGTCAATTTTCTTGCTCCCCGCTGACCGACTGCCTGTCCATGTTGTAGTGTGAAGCAGGCCTTGGTCTTACATCAACCAGACGTTTTCATTCCGAGCCTTTTATCTCTAACTGTGAAATGAAAGCCTTTGTTCTCTATTAAGGGGCCTCAAACGTTCTGTCCTCAGACACGGTTTAGGGGATATGGATGAAATTACACCATACATAAGACCAAGCTTGAAAGGTAAACCTGATTTAAGCTTTTTGGACAATGCGTAAAGTAAGATTTGGGGGGAGGTACACCCTTCCATCTTTCGCCTGTCCTCTCTGACAAGATTCTGTGGAAAAGGTAGCTAGGGACTGATCCAGCTGTGAATTGTTATCTGCTTCTAGAAGGATCAGTATTCATGAAATTACCATGTTGTATCATATTGGGACCCGCGTTTTATATCTTCTACATTGTTTCTAGTTTGGATTAACATAGATGCTGACTCCTCCCTACTTACTATGTATAGTCCCTTCCCCTGAAAAGATCCAAGGCCCACATTGGCTATGGATAAAGACATTTTGGATTAGTAGTTTCTCTTCAGTGGGGCTGGAAATAATAATGGGATTCAATTGATTATATCTGAAAAGCTTGTGGGAGTTGAACTTCTGGGATCAATGTTCATACTTATAAAGTTTTCTCAACTTTTGGTTTTGGGGGAGTTTCTTCTTTTTCTTTTTCTTTTGCATGGGCAGGCACTGGTAATCAAAGCTGGGTCTCTGACATGGCAGGCAAGAACACTGTGTGCTCAGCCACTGTGGCCTGCCCACTTTTTTCTTTTTGAAATAAAGATCTTGCCTTGTTATACTCTAGTCCTCCAAATCATGGGTATAGCTGTACGTCTTCCCTGAAGCAAATGACACATCTGGTACTGAGATGTGTATCTTTGAGAGCACTTTAAAAACCTGGATCAAATAGGACAGCTAAGTGTCCTGGCCTATGCAACTGTCAGAGAGACCAGCCAAGCTTGGCCCAATGAGGTTTTCTTGGGCCCAACCACTAGCTCTCTGCCAGGTGCCACAGGACAAGTCTTCTGTACCTACTGGGGCTCCAAGAGCTTCCTTGAGTTGGGGTTTGTTCCACAAGAACCACAGCCAACACAGATGTGTTCTAAATCTATT
Organism: Myrmecophaga tridactyla; assembly: GCA_004026745.1. Classification (NCBI taxonomy): domain Eukaryota; kingdom Metazoa; phylum Chordata; class Mammalia; order Pilosa; family Myrmecophagidae; genus Myrmecophaga; species Myrmecophaga tridactyla. The sequence goes on along the minus strand of PVIY010006414.1, from coordinate 8,708 downwards.
AGCAAATGGAAGGCATCAGGGAGTTACTGAAAGAGCTGGATTTGGAGTGTCATTGACCTGAGCAGTGGCCATGTTCATAAAATCTGTAGAAGTGCTGAGGACAGTGCCTGGAGTATGACAGGGTGATTACTAGCAAGGATTCTGATGTTAGACTGACAAGTTCAGTTCCTAACGTAACTGCTCCCTAGCTTAGCGACCTTGGGAAGTTATTTAATCTTTCTCAGCTTTAGTTCCTCATCTATAAAATGGAGATAATCATAAAATGGAGATAGTAGTCCTAGACTCAAAGAATTGATGGTATAAAATCACATAATCAATGGGAAGCATCTAATTTAGTGCCAAATCTCAGAAGATATTAGATATTCTTATTCCTTCATGGCATGTTTGTCAGTTCTGTCCTCTTAGTGACACAAATATTTCTGTGTTCATTTATCACCTGCTGTATTACTCCATTCAGTGGTCATATAGAGTCAGAATTTTGTAGTTGGAAGGAATTCTAGAATCATATAATTCTATCTTTTCATTTTTCAAAGAAAGAGAATAAAGACTAATAGGTTGAATAACTGACACTGGTCACATTGATTTTTAGGGTTTGAGAACCTCTGTTACTACTGCTGATGAGGATAATAAGTAATGATGCTTAAACAATGGTGGGAGAACACAGATTCCAATCCCAGTGCTCTATTTGTTAGGAGCCCCCCTGAAACCTCTTGATGTGGGGAAAGAGGAAATTGAGGAATACCAACAATAGAGTATCACTTACACAGAATGGTAGATAGATGACCCACTGACATTTATTGAATTCAGTGAATGAAATAAGCTTCCCTCAAGCACATGCATGGTAATTACAGATGCATCCACCAGTGCCCCCATGACAAAACCACAAAGCTGGAACTCTTATGCCAGTGCATATTCAAAAGTCCCTTTATCAAACTCTTCAACTTCATTTTCCCATGTAGAGGAAGGCATGCTACTGTATGGGTCTAGTAGGATTTTGAAGCATCTGATAATAAGAAGTCCCAAGAAGATACACAAAATCCCCACAAAAGCAAAACCAGTCTTTTGCTCCAGAGTTAATGAAAAAGCTGATACTTCGTTGACACTCATTTTAGCCGAAGAGTTGCCACAGTAGGTACTACTCATTATTCACTGACACATCATTGATGGTCTTCAGAATTCTTCTTGGAGTCACCTCTTGGCCTACGAGCAAAATTGACTCAGTTTAGTTTCATCCATACATGGTACTCAGTAGGTAGTTGTTTTTTAAGATCTGGTATTTTTCAAACTTTCTTGACTTAAATCACAAAAGGTGCTTTACAACGTCATCAGTTATGAATCAAAATCAAATTAGCATCAGAGTTGCTACTTCTACTGCAGGAATTATGAAATTGTCTTTGTGGACACGTAAAACTGTGCCTACAAATGCTAAAAGTCAAGCACTGAGGTGGATATTTGAATAACCCCATGAGCTCCTGATGTGTTGCTAAGTGGTTATGTCACTGCTTCTTTGATCTGAATTGCCATCTTATTTTCACTTCATTTTTGCATGTGTGGACAATACCCTAAATAAGCATGGAGTGTGAGCTGGCCAAGCTGGCCATGTTTCAAAGTCTATCTACAGTTATTTTGTCTGATGCATACTCTGAGCCTTTAAAGCAGGTATATGCCTACCTTCTTTTTTACTCCTTTAACTTTTTTGGGAGGGGGGAGGTAGTGCATGGGTTGGGAATTGAACCCGGATCTCCTGCCTGAAATGTTCCTTATTTATTTATTTATTTATTTATTTATATTTTTCTTATCTTTTGTGATTTATCCAGATTATTGGGTGTGTCTGAGATTGAATTTTTTTTTTTCGGCCTGGGCAGGCTCTGGGAATCAAACCCGAGTCTCCAGCATGCCAGGCAAGAATTCTCCCACTGAGCCACCATCGCACTGCTCTCCCTTAACTTTTATACTTATGAATTGGTATTTTCTTCTCCACTGTTACTCCATACACTAAAAATCAATTTCTTTAAGAGAGAAACTGTGTTCTAAAAATTACATAAATCAATTAATGTAATTACCCAACATAGCATAATAATGTATGAACCCAACACAGCAGCTTCCATGTAACAATCACCAATAGCTATGGGTCATCAGCCATACCCCACTGCATCCATTAGCTTTCAGAACACCCTTAGTAAACATAAAACCCAAGTTAAATGCCATGTTTTCTGCTCAAATTCAGCTTCAGGACAAATTCCCTACTGTAACCAGATTCCCATACCAAAGCCTCTAATATATTGAGATTCTAAAACTATAACTAAAGTGTTCAAAAAATAAACTGGTTTTATTTCCTTTGATATCTTAATTACCATAGAGTGAAAGTGAAAGTTTACTGACCCACAGCCAAATAGCACTTGTCATCTAACTGGGAACGATAGACTGTTGGCATTTTCTTTTGTTGTTGTTATTTCTGATAATTTTCAAGAATTATGTTTATGAAAATGACTGATCCTTGAGGCTTTTTGAACTTTATTTTTAAAAAATAATTGAGACAGAACAAAGGATAAAAGATAAAGAGTGGCAAAAGAGAGTAATGAATAAGAATAAGCATGTAGCTTTCAAAACTATTCGCCAAGTAATATACCAACTAACACAAACCAGTATTTTATTTTATAATGATTTGGATTACAAGAGAGCTCTATCTTCATACCATAAAAAGTGGCTGGAATATTCAATATATTGTATAGTATGCTGGTTGTTTGGCTTTTTTCTTTAATAAAAGGGAAAAATATTGTTTGAAGCCCCTCTGTTGAATGTCTTAATACCAAATCATTTTTCTGCCTATAAGTATGGCAAAGTAAACATACTTTAATTTTTTTCTAAATTTGGGATCACTTAAGTGGTTCATAGTGATCTTTCTGAACTTTGAGTTCTCTTTCTACTTTTTGTCTTGTTAAAGACAAAGGAGACTGGGCTGAATATTTAATGAGACTGGTACTTAACCAGATTTTTTTTCTGTCAAAATTTCTAATTTTCTTGCATTTATGTCTACCATAAACCAATAATTTTTTGTTCTTAGACTTGTCAAGAGTATGTGAATTATGAGTTGCTCATTATTTTTAATGGAAAAATATCTACTTCTCAAGTGGTGACCACAGTTCATGGAACATTGTTGGTGTTCAATAAATATTTGACTTGAGCTACTTAAATTTTTTGAAGAATAAAATTTTTGATAAATAATATTCTGATTTTTAAAATTCTAATATAACTTCTAGAAAATATGGAAACACATTCAGTTAAAACAACAAGAACAAGGGCACATTAATTTGATTTCAAGAATCAGCCCTGAATATAAGTACGACAATTCTATAACTCATTAATACTTTCAGTGTTTCTGTTCTTTCCTATCAAATTGCTTGATATATTCCCAGAAAGAATCATGTTTTTCATAGTATTCATATGCAGAGAAAGTGGATCTTGCTAATAACCTTGTGAGTTTCCTTTTATTGTCTAAGGAAAGGTATGTGGTCATCATATATTTTGGTTTTATATTCAATTGCAGTGACTTTTATTAGCTTAAAATTTCTGCTATAATCATACCTTCTCCTGCCCCCTGCCTTTCTCTTTATTTGACTGTTCCAATTACCCTTGGCTAAAATGATTATTGTAAGATGCTCCAAAAGAATCGGGTAGAGGTATAAACAATGTATGAATATACAGAATCAATGCTAGTCAATGAAGAAAGTCACCATTCTTTCATACTTACTTTGGAGGAATAGATAAATGGTTATTTCATGACTTTATAAAATAATTTATAAGCACTCTTTAGCTGCCTATTATTGGCACAAGGGAGAAATGGAAACCAATTAGGGCAAATGATGAGAACTGACCAAAAATAAGATACTGTCAGGAAGCCTAAAGAGCCTATTTTCTAAACATTCAAGAGCTTTGAGAAATTATTGACCATGAGAAAGCTTCCAGAAGTATGGAAGTAGACAGAAAAAGCATCTCAATTTTCAAAAAGTAAGGGGGAATTGTGAAAAATTATCTTTTGGTAACTAATAATTAATCTTTGTTTCAAATCCATAATTAATTATTTCACAGGTAATTGGCCAACATGTGAGAAGTCACTGAAAGTCAACATGAGTTTAATAAGATGTAGTATCCACTTCATTTCCTTTTTGAAAGTTTACTGCTAATACAGTATTCCACAGGAAGAGCCTAGGCCTTGTTTATTAATTTGGGGAACATTTTGGAAAAGTTTCCCATGAGAGCCTTGTGAGGAAATGGGTGAGATATGCCTCAAATTTTTATTAATAGTTCACTGAACTTCCCTAATAAACATGTGGCTCTGTAATCGTGGAGAGGGGTCTCTAATGTAGTTCCACAAATGTCTAACTTTATCTACATCTTTTTCAGTGTTTTTCAACAGTAACCAGATTGAAGACAATGTGATGATGATTAAATTTGTCACAAAGCTGGGCTGCAGATTACATGGTAGGCTAACAGAATCAGGATTCAAGGCAATTCCGGCAGACTAGAATACTGATTTGAAATCAGAACATAAAATTTAATAGATGCTTCTCAAATCCTGTATTAAAGTGAGTATGTGGGGAGGAAATATGCCAATCCCAAATGGGTAAGGCCTTATTTGGCAGTTTACATGAAATAAATTTGCAAGTTGCAATGAATCAATAGTTAATATGAGCCAAAAATATGAAGCTGTTGCTGAGAAAAGCTAATGATGTTTTAGATTGAATGGGGTATAAATAATAGAATGTAATAGTGCTATTATTATGCATTGTTCAGGCCACAAATAATGTAATATATACTCACTATACTCTCATCCCCCCAATTTATTACCTATTATATTCTATGCATGCTGGGAATTATAAAATTGAATTAGACATGGACCATTTTACAAGAGATTCCAACCTGTAAAGGAGAAGAGCCAGGCAAAACAATAACAAAATAATGCAGGCATCTACAAAGTCAACAAACAAGGGAAGTGGAAATAAACTTGTATTTAAAATCCACTGTACACCAGACACTGCTTTACATGTTATTTTATTTGAGCCCCACAACAGCCTTGGGAATGACATTATTGTCTTCAATATCTTGATGAAAGAAAGAGGGAATAGAGATTTCATCATTTGGGGACCAGGAAAGATATTCTTCTAAGAAAATGAATTTGAGCTGAGTCTTGGAAAATGGAAGAATTTAGATATGTGGAGAAGAAGACATCAAACAATAAACAAGAAGGCGGAAAAGTGCCGTATATATTCATAGGACAGTGAATAATTTGGTCCAAGCAAAGGTGGTATGGAATACAAAACTCTGAGACGTAGGTTGAAGATAAAGTGTTTGAAATATCTTGACTTTCAGGTGAAGAATTTGAAATATATTTGCCAAAGAATGGGAAACTTCCTAAAGGCCAAGTGGCTCGTTGATGAAGAAGATACAGACTTGAGGGAGGGAGTTTCATGGGAAAAAAGTGATCCAGTTAAGGAGCAAAGAGGGCCTAGATTCAGGAATAGGAATGTGGAAAAGAGTGTGGGTTTGAGAGGCATTTGTAACAAAAGGTGTGACAGGATTTGGCAATTGATAGAATTTCTGGGCCTTGGAGAGAGCAAGGCATCAAAGATGATTTTATTATTTTAAGCCTGGGTAAGTCTAGTGCTTTTATTACCAAAATAAAAAAACAAGCCCAGGATAGATTTAAAAAGTAATTAGAATTTAGTTCTAGGTTTATTGAATATGTGACGCTCATGCCTGGCACATAGTAGACACTCAATAGACAAATTTTAATGTATTAATCTCAGTGAATTTTTCCAGCATAAAATTGCTGGTTGTGAGCAAATTTAAGGGCATTATTTTCAAATACAATTTGTGTAGAAGAGTATGTCTGAGATGGAAAGAGCCCCATATATAAAAGAATCTGCAGATCAAAATTTAAGGGAAGGAGAGAATCATTGAGTTTTGCTTAGGAAATCAAAGACCAAGCAAGACAAACAGCTGCATTCAAATTTTTGAAGTAGGAAACTAAATCAACTTGTTCTGGGTTGACCCAGAGGGCAAAATGTTATTCCATTAAGGTTCTATTTGAAGTTACCAGAATAGGAGATGGGAAAAGCCCAGAAATGAGCCTCAGGGAATGTATCTACTACAAAGAGAAAACTTCTCTACTACAAAGAGAAAAAAAAATTCACTAGTGGAGTTGTATATGGAGTTATCAGGGTCAAGAATAAACTGAAATAGGAAGTGTGCACCTCAACAGAAGGAGGCTGGGGTTTTTTAGAAGTAGGCATTGGTAAACTGCATCACATTCTTCAGTGGTCTGGGAAACCAAGCACAGAAATAAAAGGCTTTGGATTTGACATTGAGAATTTTTTCATCATCATTCTAATTCTAACTGAATGCACAGGAAGGACACTGAATTGAAGGAGTTTGGGGGTGGATGATTAATGAGAAAATGGAGTCGGGTGGTAAAGGAAATTTTACAGAAAAGAAGTTATACTTGCTGAAAAGTTAGAGGTAGAGGGTGATATTCTCAGACTAATTCTTTTCAATAATAGGGAAAAGACTGTATTGTCAGTATTTTTATAAAAGAGCCAAATAGGGTGCATGGGTGGTTCAGTGGTAGAACACTCACCTTCCATGTGGGAGACTTGGGTTCGATTCCTGGACCATGCACCCCAAAAAGGATTCATTTGTGGTTCAATGAACAATAAAATTTCCATTTTTAACAAAAGAATGACTCAGTTGGGAAAGAACAGATGTTTATTAATATCATAAAAGGAAGAACTTAGACTTTTATATTGATCTCAAAATTCTACTTTATACTCAAGATGAAAACAAAATGCAGGTCAAGGAGAAAAAAATGAAAGAGTAAAATTCAAAGGTTGAAAGAAGTCTGGCCCCATCACTACAGTTAAAAAAAAAAAGTTAGCAATGCTTAACAAATTTGTTCAGGAAATAAATGGTCTTGGGAATTTAAGCCACATATGTAGCTGTTGAAAAACCAGTATTTTCTGGCCTAAATTTTTCAAATACTTGTCTAACCCTTCCCTTCCACTTGCTTTGTAAAATGAACAACTTGTCTCACTTCAATACTGAATCTAAAGTTTCTGAGAATATGTTGTCAAGTGCACTGTGCTTTGTCCCTGTCTATCAATACAGAGCATAATATATAAAAATATTGTGAAAAACAAATTGAAGTCTTCAATTACAACACCAATATCTTCATAATTAATAAAGTATACAAAATTATTAGACAACTTTGGATGGAGGATACATTTTCAGTTTCTATAATCCCTGGAAGAAATGGGAACGCAAACAAACAAACAAAAATCATCAGGTTCTACGCAACAGACATTTTAATTCCTACCTCAGGGGGAAAACATCATTTTAATCTCCTGTTTTCAGGGAAATAAAAAAATTAAAGAAGTATGAGAGAAATTTAGATCATGTGGTTACAAAACAATGAATAAATAAATCCATATGAGAAAAAAATTGAGAAAAAAGAAATAGAGAAATGAATTTTCAAAAAAAGAGTGTTGTATATGATTTGGTGGTGGTAAATGTTAGAATCACAAACAATTGGGTAAAATTATTAGCATTACACATTTTTTTAATATATTTTTTTCAGTTTCTAAAGGCTGAAATTTATAAATTAAAAGCATTGCAATCTATACATAATGTACAAATTTACCTTACACATTTAATATATCAAAATCTATATGAATTATGCTTGAAGTATATAAATATATTTTATAATATCACTACAAGCAATAAAATATTGTGTCAAGGTATAGCCACCAAAATAAATGTTTAGGTTCCCTAGAAATTAGCAATTAGTTGGAAAGCATATGATTTTCTTCACAGAGATTGTCAGGCACTGGGATTTCTAAGTCTTGATGAGTCATAGAATTGGGCTAAGCGTATACCTGTAGATGCCAAAAGGCCCAAATCTCACTGTGTTGCTTCGTAGTTAGCAGTGAATAAATTTTTTTAAAAAATCAGTCATGCAAATCATATAATGCCATTGTGAGTTGTCAAGGAAGGTTAACAGTATTTTTGGGGGGGGGCAGGGGGAGTGTGATTGGTCCGGGAAAGTTAACTGTATTTTTATACTTGATATATACCTTGCATATAATGAAAGTTGTGCATAATGCCTATTTTTTCTGCAAAATGAATGTATTGATTAGGAGATATATAAATTCATTTTTGAGAAACATAATAATTATTCAATTTGTATGAACAACAATGCACAATTGTAGAGCCGATATTGAAAAGTAAGTTTCATTTTAAAAAAAAGAACCTCCTTTATTTTATTTTAATCAACAGGTTTTTTCTCCTTTTTATTTATTAAATGGTATTAGAAATAATATCTGAAATAGCAGCTATTGCAGTGGAATATGGTGTTCTGAATAAAAAAGTATTTTAATATTGGCTATTAGATATAATATTCTCTAATGCTAAGGATATGGCATTAATCATTACAAGAATTGAGACATATAAGAAAACACATGCTTAAAAAAATAATGACCCCCCCCATACAAACACATACATGCCCTATACCAAATATCAAGGTTTTTAAATCCTATGAAGAGTAAAGAGGGGAAAAAGGAATATTGAGGCCACATCTGCACAGAGCTAGTTAATCATAACAATGAATAATGTTGGAATCAAAGGAAAACATTGAAGTACAAACCCAGATGTCT